>CATIWO010387458.1:0-14811 GCA_949673435.1 Macaranga tanarius
ACAGCCCAAGATCACTCGGCCCACGAGGTATTGTCCGCTTTGGCACCGGCCCCAGGCAACGGTCCTCACGGTTTTATCCTCAAAAGGCGCCTCGTGGAGGAAGGGGGCATTGCACCCATATAAGGCATGCCAACTACCCACTGCTTCAAAGTTTTAGATAAAATTATAGTTTTAAGTGTGTACGGTATAATTGGGAAGTTGTGTTTCGATTTTGGTTTTCAATTTGATTTTTGAGTTGAATTTCTGGAGTAAATGTTATGATTTTGTGTATTAATTAGTTCTGGAATGTTTGAAGTTGCATAAGGCATGTATTAAGTGTGTTTTAAAGTTACAGAAGGTCTTTTATACGTAAGGTGTTGAATTTTTGAATTTTTAGCCGTTTTCTGCAAAATTTCCGCGCTGTTTCTGCAATTCTAGGTTACAGAGGCATGCGCTTGTACGAATGGGCGTGCGTCTGGTCTCCCCAGAGGCATGTGCCTCTGGGTGCCTCTTCCTCCATGAGGCTCCTTTTGAGGACAAAACCGTGAGGACCGTTGCCTGGGGCCGGTGCCAAAGCGGACAATACCTCGTGGACCGAGTGATCTTGGGCTGTTACAGAAACAAATGTGTTTATTACATTAGAACCCATGATGCTCAATGCCTTATTTTTCTCTTAAGAGAATGAATGCTATGTTAAATTAAATTATTGTACCGGTATTGTATTATAAATCAATGGCCATAATTAATTTAAAATTAATCTTTTAGTTTTATTTTTATACATACAAACATATGTACTATAAAAGAACTCAACATAACAAATGTTAAAGTTAATTTGTGGGATTATAAAAGATACAAAAAGGCTCTTAATTTTATTTTGGCATAATTAAATCCTAAATATTTTTATAATATAAAATATTCATTTATTTTTTTATTAATATTTTATTTTAAAAATTCATTTTAAAGAGTAAACTTACTTTTAAAAATTCAATTATTTTTTTAAAAATGATTTGTTTTAAATCATAAATTACTTATTTTCTTAAAAATAATTTTAAAGTACAAAATTATTGGCCAAATTTATTTTAGAGTAAGAAAATTATTATTAAAAAATTATTGATCTAAATTATTCTGGACTATATATTTTTATTCTTAATAAATGATTTTAGAGTATAAAAATTTTAATTTTTATAAAAATTATTGTAAGAATCAAAATATTTTAAGAGTATAAAACTTTTGATTTAAAATTTTATTTGCGCAATAAAGTGTAAAATTATTATAAGAATCAAAATTTTTATATTGTAAAATAATTTTTTAAAAATAAAAGTATGTAATTTAGAATAATTTAGATCAATAATATTTTTGCTGATAATTTTTACACTCTTAAATAAATTTGACTTATAATTTTTATCCTTTGAAATTTATTTTTAAGAAAAAGAGTAATATATAAATTGTAAATAAAATGTTAATTAATAAAAATAGATGAATATTTTAAATTTTAAAAATATTTAGAACTTAATTGTACCGAAATAAAAGATTAAAGGTTCGTTTTGTACCTTTTATAGTCTTAAAAATTAAAATTTAATATATGTTAAACAGATGTTAAGAAAAGAGTATATTTCAATTATTTTTAAAATTTTATGAGTTTCAATGAGCCAATACTAAGTTCAAGGTGCTAGTTACTCTTCTCATAAAAGTTAAAAGTATATATATATATTTTTTTTGTAACTTCTGAATTTGGCTAAAGTGACAATTTGCCCCAAACTTGATTAACATTTTGGGTAAATCAGCCCAAATAAATGCCAAATTGGGCAATTAGCCCCAATTTGTGGATAGTAAATAACATTCTCTTTATTTAGAAAGATAAAATCTTGGGTCCACTACTATTTTTAATGTTTAATCAGAATTAACTAGCACAGAAATAAAGTATTAGATTGAACTCTTTTTTAGTGTCAAGATAATACCTATGAATAGCCATCCACCCCGAAAAAAGGTAGAAGAATGATACCTATTATGGAATATACAATACTCCAAATAAAAAATAAAGTTAAATAAACTATTAACTATTAGAAAAAAGTTATAAAATGGAGTTAATCAACTATATAGTTGTTTATAACTTAATTGCTTGATGTAACACTTATATATATATATATAAAAAAACTAACTAAATCAACTGAACCAAACATTCTTGTTGGATTATGTACACCCATGACTTAATTCACTTCCTAATTCAAAAAGGATTTAGATAATTTGATATATTATCTAATACTTAATTAGTTAAGTTTTGAATTTGGATATAAGAGACTCCTAATAAAAGTCTACTTCCTACTCTTTTATTGAGTATGAGTTTTATGTTTTATACGTAACAACTCTTAAAACATAAAACTCACGTAACACACAGAGAAATCTCTCTCTTCACCAAAAACTCTCTGTGTGGTTTTTCTTCCATTCTTGTTCATCCCGGTGTAATTAAGATCGTGAAGACAAATAGCATTTGCTCTAGTAGTCAAGGCTTTGATCAACATATTTACTACGGTTTCCGCTGCAGGAGAAAACTAGAAAAGGGTTAGTAATCAATATCTCTGTTGTGATTTATTTATTTCTCTCTTTTCATTTCATTGGTATCAGAGGATGTCTTCATGATTTAGTACCATAGGCATGATATTGAAAATTAAATTAAAAATATGATTTTCGTCCATTGGTTAATACACTACAGTTTATGAAAATCTGTGTTTTTCTCTCATGTAGTGCATATACATATATATTTTTTAATTTAATGTAAAAAATTGATATCACTAATAAGGAATGGGTATTTTTAAGTTTTGACCTTACCAATGAGAAAAGGACACCCGAAAATTCCCCATCGAAAAAGGTCCGGACGGCTAAATCGACCGGGAAGGTAGCGCGTTGCTTGCACACACCATCATCGATGCGTGAAGCAAAGGCTTCACTCAGCAAATGAGCAGGCCATGTGGCGCGAGCTGATTGGTAGCTCGAGTCACGTGGTCCAATAGGCTTCTGCCACGTGGCAGAAGTATTGAGTCAGCATTCACGTGGTAGATGACGTGTCTGTCATGTCAGCTCATTTGATCAATCAGGGGGTGACACATGTCAGACACGTGGCAGACACGTAAGCATGCTGGTGACACGTTGCGATGACGCGGCCGTCACGTCAGCACTTAGGACTAATAGTATGTCAACACGTGGCATGCAGTCAGTGACATAGACCAATCACATTATGACACGTGGCATTAATAAAATAAAATAAAATAAGAGATTTTTGCCCCGCACGTGAGAGCGCGTGAAGGCTGTATAAAACTCCGTTTTTTCCAATATGCATATTTTAATTTTTCTAATTTTTTGGTATAATTGTTGTAAATTTTGGAGCATGCAGAAAATAATTTTTAATTTTTTTTCTCGTTGTGAAAAATATTTAATTAGTTAAATATTGTTTAAAAATTATTTTCTATCTTCGACAAAATAATTTGTGAAAATCAGAATTTTAAAATTACATATTTAGAATTTTTTAGTGTCTCCATGCGTAATGATATTAATTGAAAATAAGTTTTCAATTATCCTTAGATTATTACTTTATGTAATGAACTAAAATTCTTTTTCTGAATTGTGTATAGAAAAGGAGTCATTATGCCAGTACCCATAGTCATTAGGAATTACTATCATCTGTAAAGGGTTTGTCATCTTAGAAAAGAGATTCATAAGATGAGGATAGAGACTATGAGGCGTTATGATGATATTGATGCATTAATTGAACATATATATGTCCATGAAAAGATGCGAAAGTGCATTTTGCGTGGTAGTTACTCTTGAGGCAGTGACCTCAATGGTCTTATGTCTGATATGATAAAGACCCTTAATCGTAGAGATTATGGATAAATTTTACATCAAGTGTGGGTTAATGACATTAATCACAGCTATTTTGATGCTATAAGAGCATTCTTGAAATCAAACCAAGAGGAGGAGTGATAAAAATGGTTTTTCCTCTTGAAAGCATGGTCCTAAGAAGTGGACAAATTATGGAGTGTCTATAATACATAATGATGTGAATCGAAGTCCAAAGCCTAAAGAGATCCAAGATCCAGTGGTAGTACAAGAAGGCCCAATCACAAGTCCAAGTTCAAGAAGCTTCAAGAAGCCATATTGGGTTTAATTAAAGACATTTGGAAAGCCCAAGAATTTCAACCCAACAAGGCATCCATGGAGGCTCAAAAATAAATTAGGGTTACATGTAGCCACCATTTACAAGTTAGTGGGGGTAATTAATGCCAAGTAATGGCTATTAAGGCCATTAAGAGCAAATGGAATCCTATGTGTGTGAGTTTATTTTAGTAGTGTGTGCATGGACTTGTACTATATAAACAAGTCCCTTCTTCCATTTGTAAGCATGTATGCAAGGTTAAGTATAAAAATAATATACAATAAATCATTATGTATGTATGAATGCCTATTTTAAACAAAGCTACCCCTTTTGTGTTAGTGATGTTCCCTAGGCCAATTGTATTATGGCCATATTATGACTTTATCAATTTTACATTATAACAAAGAGGCATCTATATCATATTGACTCTATTAAATTTTATGAATAATTAATTCTGTCTAAAATCATCAAGTGTGTGACTTGATAGCAAAATACTTAGATGAAAATCGAGTTATATTCTAAATCATCCCTAGTCGGTCATTATTATGGAAAAATAATGAACGAAGACTAGTGCGAGGTTGACCGATGGTCATGTATTACATATCATGTATAAGGTATGTAAAGTCAATTCATAGGTACATAAGATGTACTAGCTTGACCCACTATGAGAATACTACATGGATAATTGTCATAAGTTATTCTTATCACAATGATATTATGTTAGTCCTCTGACCTGAGATCATCATAGAGTCCTGCATGATGAGTTTTATATTTTTACACATTCTAATGTTATCTTTAACAGGATGATATAAAAGATTGTTGTTGGATATAAAATAAAGCATGTGAGGAATATGAGTAATCAAGAAGGAATTTGTCCCTCACTGATAATGAGAAAGATATCTATAGGCCCCTCGATAAATTAAACTGAATATAAATGCATGGTTGTGCTTGAAATCAGTTGATAAGGAGTTACTAATTTCAGGCTAATTAAGATCGCGAAATAATGTGATTGAATTATTAAGGATGACATAAACCATGCCTTATATTCAATCGAGGATATCATGTGACAAAAGGACTGTAATATTATTGTTAAATAGGTTATGTCGGATTACCGACCTTCACATGACTTGGGTAGTCATAATGTCTTGCTAGAGGCCATTTATGACTTTGTGGGCTACAAATGACATTGAAGGCCCACTGCCAACGTTGTGTGAACCTACAAGGTCACACACTTAGAATAAGCCCAAAATAGAAATTGGGCATATCAACCCAATAAGATAGTTTTCTCTCTTATGTGTATTTAGCTATAATTTATTTATGGTAATAGTTATCATAATTAAATTTAAATTTATATTTATATATCCAAAATTATTTTAGGATATATATGGATATAAATCCTTTTAGATAAGTGGATAATATACCAAAAGAGTATCCATATATATATATATATATATATATATATATATATCAAATAGAGTTTAATATAGTACCTTTTCATTATTATTCACAAAAATGTACTCTTACAGAAATACACATAGAGATAAAAAGAGGAAAAGGGTGATAGAACACTAGCTTCATTTTTGGGAGTTCTGTTCGTGTGGATACTAGTAGAGGACGTTGCTCAACTGTTGCATTTGTATTATGATAGAAGAAAATTAAAGGCTTGAGGTAGGGTGTCATTGGAGTGAACCCCCTCTTATCCTTCCAACTATCTTGCCTTTAATTTCATCTTGGTAGGATTCTGGACTCAGTTTCATTCATTTAATCTGAACTACTTGGATCCTATGAGGGTTTTGGGTGTTTTAAGTTTTGTTTTCTGCTGCGTGACTATGACCCGAATCCCAATATTTTAGCAGAAGAACCATGTGATGCTAAGGTTGGTTTGAGTCAGATATTTTCTTTAACTTAAATCATAATGTAAACGCCAAAATTTCATAAAAAATGTTGTTAGATAGAACATGAACCAAACATTCCCCATACTACATATAGAACTAAATATGCCCAACACTAAAGTGAATTCATTATGACAACCAAATTAAAGATTACTCCAACATGCCACTTGAATTACATATCATCTAAGTATGTCCCCAAATAGAAAACAAACTGAACTTACCCTAGATTCATTATCAGATATACCAAAATATGCCCCTGTAATTGAAAATTTACCAAATTCGCCCCTTGGATTAAACAAATATGCACACTAGATTGAAGATGCGCTACTATGATTAGGGATGAATCAAACATGCCCTTAAATAAATTATCAACCAAACGTGCCCCAAAATCTTTATTAAATAAAATGTGGTTAAACATCTCCCCAATGTCTCAAACATGAACCAAAATGAGCATTTTGATAATGCTTTCAAGAAAATCATGGTTTTGAATAAGAGAAAAGAACTTTGGAAAAAAACAAGAGAAAAGAATAGAAGAAATACAAAATATTGAAGATTTATATGCAAAAGAATATTCCACGAAAAAGATAAATATTAAAAATATTTTAAAATATTTGATGCCAAACTCTTTTAGATAAATATACAAATACCTAAAGTTGATCATTTTGAAAAACAGAAGTTGCATCTAGCATATATTTATTTTGAAAATAAAAATATTATATATTTAAATGTTAATTTTTAAAATTTTATATATACAAATACAAAATTTTTATTATATTTAATTTTTGAAATTTATAAGTCATAAATCATGTATAAATTAAAAATGATATATACAAATAGTTGAAAATATAAGAACTCTTTTTTAAATAATAATGTTCATTTATAAATAACTATAATTGATCATTTCAATATAAGCATAAATGTCATTCATCATTTTAACTACAAGAAGAAAGAATAGTTAAAGCACAAAAACATGTATGAATTGTAGAATTCAATTTATATAAACTCAATTTTATAGTGAATAATCAAAATCAAAATATCTATGTAGAAATATGAACAATAAAAAATTTCAAAAAAAACAAATTTACTCTATGGGTGCTTAGGATGCTTATTGTCATGATTTTGGCCAAGATAGAGTATACAAAATGTAGAAAAACTTGGTATCCTGACTTATATGATCTCTTTGCTAAAGGTTACTTGAACTTTTTTGTAGCAGTTTCATTCTCTTATAATCTATTCTAAATAAAGTAGCTTATCCACCATGTCGATCTATGAAATTGTGACTTCAAGAGAAAAAAAATAAATATTCAAATAATTTTTACACTGTCATTTTTTCTCTTGTTTCAGCCTTTTACTTCATATAATAAACAACATCATATAATGGACAAAGAAATAGAACATGTAAGAAAAAAGATAAGTAGAAGTCCCAAAATTATACTCCATAGATGCATGTTTTATAGGTTCATTTACTATTACCGGCTAATTTGAAAAAAAAAAACTATTAAAAGAAAAGCAAACAACAAACTCAAGGATTGAACAAAATGAAGTAATAGCTACTTTTCGGGCAACCAAACTTGGATAATTCAATAACTTTTGCTTTATTCTGATCTAGATACTATACAAGAGGAAATAGAAACTATCAATAAAATCAATTACTTTCTCATGATAATCAAATTTGAAGAAAGATGCAAGACCATTTGAAGGAAAGAAATTACGTTTAAAAGAATATAGCTATTGTTATGAAGTTTAAAATTTGTAAGATTAGGATAAAATAAAATATAAATTATCTTCATCAATTTTAAAAATTTTAAAAATAAAATTCATACATAAAATAACATATTTTTCATTGTAAATTTTAAAATTTAAAAGATAAGAACAAGTAAATATAAACTAAAACCATCTTCAATAATTTTAAAAACTTTAAAAACTACATCAATTCTATTTTTGTCAATACGTAAAATATATATGTCCTTTTTCATCCAAAAATATTTTCTCTCTATTTATACTTTTATATATAGTATATATATATATAAATATCCTAGGGTTGACAGGTAAGGATATTAAATCTTAACTATGTGTTTATACCCAAAATTAATTTTCAGGCCCATAATTAATTTCAAGGCCCAAAGTGAGCCTATTGCATTAAGTTCAGCCCATAAACAATTGCTTGGTGAGGAATTTACTATTTTTTAAAAAAATTCTAGAACTGACCATAAGGTAACCATAGGCACTGAAGAGCTAATAGAGGAAATTGAAGGGATGCAGGTTACCAGAATAGCTTAAGGAAATTAAAACTAAAGAGCACATGGAGTTACTAAAAAATCAAGAATTGAGCTGATTATCTAGAATTTTCTCTAAAATTGAAGACTTGGTGAAGAAAGAAGAAAATTCCAGAATAGTTAATGGAGGTAACTCAAGGGGACGCAGAGGTTACAAAATTTATGAGGGGAATTATTAAAGAATTGAAAAGATTTGAACTTCTGTACGAAGTTGGAGGATTATAAAAAAGAAGGCAAACAGCAGCATGGAGACCAACACACACACAATCATCAATCAATAATCAACACTCAACAAACAACTAATCCAAATATCAATCTTTAGCAATTTCTTAATAGCCATTTCCTCTAGCTTTTAGCAATTTTACGCTTTTGCTCTAGTAATTTTGTACTTACTGCTTTTGAATGTAATTTTCAATTTATATTTCCCCAAGCTTATTTATTCTTACCTTCAGCTTACTTATCATTACCTTTAGCGAAATAACCATTTCCTTTACCAAAATAATTTACTGCTCATCATTAATTACAAATTTTAAATCCTTTGGAACTTAAACAAATTGTGGTAAAGGCGTTTGAAAATCCATATTCGTCTGAAAGAAGTCAGAGAACATTAACTTGGGAATTAGTCTCCCTGGCACTCTCGCAAACTTGGTTCAGCTGAACAATTGCACCAATAATCTTTTGGCATGCCCAGTGGGACATATTCCAATGGGATGACCAGACTTTAAAGTGAAAAAGAAGTTTCTGATGTTAGTGACTCTACCAACAACCCGCCAGTAAATACTACTAGTGATGACACTAAAAAACATGATAACCTGGTGCCTCCTGAGCAGACACAACCCTTAAGTGGGGCACCTACTAGCACTGATGGCCAAGAAATAGAAATTGTTAATACTACTACAACTATAACTGAGGACTCAGATGCCCAAACTATCCTTTTAGATGGGTTAAAAGATGTTCAAGATTTATTGGCTCGGATGAATGCTATGATGAGACAGACTTTGTAAGAAATTACTACTTCATTCATAAAAATAGGTGAAGGCTTAAAGCAAAACGCATCTCTAAAGGTCACAGTGCAACCCCGAGGAGATATTGGAAATTCATCCTCCATCATTAAGCCTAACACTGGTGTCTAAAATCTTATGGAAGAAACGTACATTCCCCCATACAGGAGGTAAGAATCTGACAGAGAAATTAATCAGAATGGTGGTCACAATGGTAACAATGGTAATGGTTCTAATAGTGTTAGACTAACTCCTAATAGTTAGATATTTGGTAGGATGAACCCAAACTTGCAGCCTGGAATTTATGATCTAGAGACTATTCAACAAGGAAGAGGATTGGGGGCAGTGGTCACCAAAGGTAAATTCCATTGCCTTAAGGATAGATGGCATTTCCTCCAGTCAATTTATAATTTCCCCAAGGGCCTAATGCAATAACTCAACCTTATTTGCCATTACCTCAAGCCCCAATAGGTGGAGGAGTTAATCTAGACACTGTGAGGGATGTTGTTCAAGAACTGTATGGTCCAGGGATACGCCAGATTGGCCATTTAGAATTTCACAAGCCATATCCTGATGCTGTTAATAGGGATAACCCATATTCCAGGGGGTATCACATTCTAAAATTTTTGTTATTCTCCGGGGAGGATGGGCAGTCCACTTTGGAACACATAGCACGATTTACAATCCAGTATGGTGAATTAGCTAACTATGAAAATTTCTCTAATTTTAGGTTGAGACTGTTTCCTAATAACCTGACAGGTGTAACTTTTACATGGTATGCTACTCTACCGAGGAATCCTATTTTCACCTAATAGGAGATGGAGAGACAATTCCATACACAGTTCTTCCATGCTGAGCTTGAGGTATGCATAGCAGAATTATCTAGAGTGACTCAAAGTGCTATAAAACTGCAGATTTATTCATTGCCAGGTTTAAGAAAATGAGGAACATGTGCAAGATATTTCTTCCTGAGTCAAAGTATATAAAAATGGCTCAAAGGGGTCTAGACATTGAATTAAGGAAGAAATTTCAAGGGATGGAATTCAGGGACATCTATAAACTGGCTGCGAAAGTCACTGAGTATGAGGAATTACTGAAAGAAGAGAATCAGAGAAGAAAGAATGCTATAGGAACTTACTTCTAGGAGGTATTAAATTCAGAGGTAGCAATAGCTGACCTGGTCACCACCAGTTCCTGTATTTTCCCATTGTTAGAAAGAAAGGCCCTAGAGGCATGGAAGAAGCCTCAAGGATCCAATCCCCAAAATTAGTACACCTTTGAAGTCTCAAAAATATATCAGATATTTGATTTCCTCCTAAAATAGAATTTCATTAAATTACCTCCATACCACAAAGTTCCATCGAAAGAGGAATTGAAGGGAAAGGATTATTGTAAGTACCACAATTCTCTTAACCATTATACTAATGCATGCTGGATGTTTAGGAATATGGTACAGGATCGAATCAATAAGAATGTCCTAAAATTCCTTGAGAATAAGGATGTGATGCTGATTGAGGATGATCCTTTTCCTCCAGTGGCTACAGTGAATTATGTTAATGTTGACTTGAGAGCCTTACTAAATGTAAAGAAAAAGATCAAAGAGAAACAGGAAGTCTGGGACGCACTGGGCCAACTTTCTGGTAAATTTAACTACATGGTGAAATATTTTAAACCACCTGCTAACAATATTCTGAGTGGTACTGTTCCTACAAGATGAAAGAAAGAGAGCATGGAGTTAAAACGAATTCAAGGTTCAAATAGAGAACCATTCAGAGGCAGGAACCATTAGAGGCCACAATTTGCAAATGGAAGATTTTCCCCTTCCTTTGCACCAGAAAGGAGTTATAGGCCTATAGGAAGGAGGGAAGAAAGGAAATCACCGCCAAGGTTCCAGAGGAGGTAGCCTAAATTCATTTTACCTCCTGTGCAATCCAATCAGTAATGGCGTAAGGTGGAGCATAAAACTTTTTCTCAACCACTTACCCAGATGCAAAAGAGAAGGCTCCAAAGGCAGAGAGTAGCTGAAAGAAGGCAAAAGGAACTAGAGATCTAATCCAATGCAAAATCCAAATTAAGAACTGAGGATCCATCTTTTAACATGGTGGTGGAGGTCTGTTGGTAGCTCAAATGATTTAATGCCATTTGTTGATGAACCAAACGTACTGGATGACATAGAGTTTGATAGCTTCATTGTGGATGGCGAACCAATGCCATATGGGTGTACCACTAATGTGGGTCAAATTATATTACCCTAGTCTCTAAGACTAAGTATAGAGTAAGTAGGGTGTCGAACATTAGGAATTTGTGAACTTTATATTAACCGAATAGGTACTAAGATGGATAGACAAAATATTGATAATGAAAATTGTTGGGTTATTCTAATTATTCTAAATAATTACTAACTACACTAAATATTATAAATATCAAGTTAAATATGGTTTATTAGAACTACAAGTAGGAATGTACCAAGAATTACAAAATAAACAAATAGTTATATAGAATGATTATAAACATGGTATAAGGCATAAATGCGACTCTCATTGTCATATATACTTAAAATCCTTAAATGAAACTCTCATTGTCAATTAAAGGTAATACATTTAGAGTCTACAAGCATTCTTATGTCATTGTAGAGATAAACATAATCCATAATATTACCATACAAGGTTTATAATTTTTCATTCAGTAGAAACCTTTGTCTCTAAGTGATTTCATTGCCTTTAGAGAATTCAATTATATATCCACCAAAATGCACCAACTGTCATTGTGTACATATTTGATTAAAACATCATATATGGTGATCAAGCATACATAACACATTCAAACTCACAATTAAATTCAAACCATTAACATAACATAAAATAAAAGATGTAATTCATTGATTCATTCTTCCTTGTAATTCTAATAAATAATGGCTTACCCAAGATACATGATAAACATAATTAAATAACAACAAAAAGGAAAATAAAATACAAAGTACTAAGAGAGAAAGATAGAAATTTGAATGTAGATAGCTTTCTTGAAGATTTCCTGACTTGCTTTGAATGTTCTTCACTTGAATATTGAATTGCAATAATAATAATAACTAAATAAAACTAACACTTTTGATAAATAATAATATGCTTTCTAATGTCTCCTATCTATCTATTTTTATTCTCTTTCTCTGAAATGCAGCCAACACATATATTTATAGGCCTTAGAAATAGTTACAAGTGATTGAAATTTGTATTCAATTGGAAAGGCACCATTTGACATGAAAAGTCACCACCCTGTGCAGATGCAGTAACTTTAAGGGCATTTTCATCCATTGAATTGATGTTATTTCCAGAAAGTGTCTTCATGAAAGTTGTAGGTCTTTGAGTTAGCTTTCCAATGCAACTTGAATCACTTAATGTGGAGGTCTGTAGAGGAATATATGGCCAAAATACAAAAAGTATACAAAGTTGAAAAGTTGCACCCCTTTGACTTGGCACCACTATGCTGACTTGGCACGGTCAGCCCCTATCATGAGTTAGCACACTGTGCCAACTCGGCACAGGCCTAAAAATGCTTCCTTTGTCTTTTCTTCACTCCAATGCACTCCAATGGTACTTTAATCATAAAATTTAGCCTAGAATGACCTATAAAACACACAAGCAACATCAAAGTACAAAAATAACAATAAAAATGCAATAAATAATTAAAATGTAAATGCAAAATAAATAAAAAGACAACAAAATGATCCTAAATAACCATGCTAGCTTGCATACTATCAAATTCCCTCACACTTAGACCTTGTTTGCCCTCAAGAAAGAACAAAAAAATCTAAGAAAAATAACAAAAATTTTATCTGCTCCAAAATATATGTAGCCATCTTAACAAGTCATTCTAATAATGAAAGAAATTTTGTAGAAAAAGATAGTTAACAACTAACTTTCAATGCTCAACAATGATAAAACAAAATAAGTCTCATAGCATAGGCAACAAGTTTAACACATTATCTTAACCTATTAATAACAAAATCAAGAATACAAAGTCAAAGTGCTAACCAAGCTATCTAGCCAAGATAATCATTAATCAAACTTAAGGTTTCTAAAAACACAAGTAGCTTTTTAGGACATAAATCAAGCACACACATAGATTAACATTTCTCATGGCATTAGTAGATGCATTTTTTTAAACTAGTGGGTGCATTTTATGCTCTATCCCATTTATTTTCTTTATACTTGCAATGTCACATACTATTTTTGAATGAATGCAATTAAGAAGCAAACTCATTTGCATACAACTTACTTAAAATGCATTACATAACAAGTATAAATTTTCTCTTTCTTCTTTTTTTTTTATATTTTATTGATTTTTTTATGCCCTCATCCATTATTAAAATGTAAATCTTTCATATTATGGCTATGGTTTCCTTTAAGCAAATTAAGTTTTAAGAAACTTAAGCTTAAAACCTTAACATCCTAGCCTTAAGCATAGTTAGAAAGTGGACTAAAAATTCTCTAAATTTTGAGAGTAATAAAAAGAGATAATAAGAAAAACTTAAAAACTATACTAAATAAGACTTTAAAAATTTACCAATTGAGCATAAAAAATAAAATATTAACATGGCATAAAAGTAAAACTCAATCAAAATCAAAATCAACTAGAAAAGAGGCTACTACTTATTAATGTAGAGAAGATAAACGTAATATGAAAAATAAACATGGCAATCATGCATAAACAACCTAAACATAAATCATGCATAAAACATAACACTAACATAAACATGACACTAACATGCATAATAACTACTACTTACTAAACAATCACTACTTAAATTCCCTTCCCCCACACTTAAAATGCACATTGTCCCCACTATGAAACTTAAAAGAAAAAGTAAGGAAAAGGAAAAAATCCCTCAATCCTTCGAAGGGGATGGTGGTGGAGACTCAATATTATGTCCGCAATGGGCAAAATATTGTTGCATCTTGTACTCCATCTGGCATTGGCGATGAGCTAGTTGACGGTTGAAAGTCTCCATTCCATTCAATTGTTGTTGCATTACCCTTTGGTTTGCCAACACTTACTCCTAAAGAGGCAAGTCATGGCTAGAAGAGCCATTTGCACCTCCTTGTGTAGGAAAAGAAGGGATAGGCGCATCATGTTGAGGCCATTCATCTTGGTGTTAGTATAGATGTGCTCTATGGCCATTCATGTATATAGACATTGTATATTTATCCCCATGGCAATGAAATATTCATTTGGACCAGAGTGCTTGTTTATTTGAATATTTACCCTTAGTACAATGTTAGATAATTTTATTATCAAGTGTTAATAATATGAGTGACAAACTTATTTAGTACATGTACTATAGATGTTCGTAGTCATAGGATTAATATATGGGTAGTATTAATCCAAAGACTATCACCTCTGTCTATTTTCCTTAATCAGTATGTGATATCGATAGTGGGAGGTAGTGAGTCTCATGCTACTTGATATGAGATATCAGAATAGACATGTGGATACTCATGTGATGAGTGGATCGAACT
>CATIWO010387471.1:0-12536 GCA_949673435.1 Macaranga tanarius
GCCATGGCTTTAGGATATAGAATAATTGCTTACTTTTGCCTTCGTAGGAAGATTCATGTAAGCCACCTTTGATGAGGAGATAGAAGATAATCGTTTGAAATAAATTTGAGTTGAACACAAATAGACCCAAAAAAAAAAAAACTATTGTATTGTTTAAATCTTTCTTGATGTTTCATTTATAATCCAATAAGTCAATGCATCTATGTAGAAAAGTGAAATATGTATTAAATTTTTTCAATGGCATCATTATTTGTTACGAGTATGGTATGAAAATATAGTTCATAAATCAATAAGTTATATAGTGATTATTTACCACCTCTATAAATTTTAAAATATTAAAAATTTTAAATAAATTATTCCTTATCTTCAGTGTATTACATATTATATATATTAATATTAAAAATTAATTTAATAATTTTTTATTTTATTTAGGGGTAATAATTTTTGTTACTTTTCCGATATGAACAGTATCATAAAACCCCTTTATTATTTCTCAATCCATTCCATTTGTCTCCTATCAGGTTAAAATAATAAATTTTTGAAAAAATATCTTTATACTGACATCGCTTGATACGACATTTATTATTGTTTTATATATATTAAATATATTTTTTTATTTTTTATTTGACGTCTTCAATATTCAGTATTTATAAAAACTAGTAGTAAATTCTGCGCGTTGTGCGGATATTTATAGAATAATATATTTTTATGTTAAATGAATAAATAATTATACCAGATAAATAATTATAAATTGCTCTATGAGTCACTAACCAAAGTTAGCAGAAGAATAGAAAAGATGATGAAGAGAGGGAAAAAAGTTGTAGAAATGAACGGATTTGGATTTGAAGTACGATGGGAGTGCCTAATATCAGCAGTTTTATGATGATTGATACCAAATAGAGTTTTAGATTAAAAGGAGTTTAATTTAAATAAGTAATTAACTATTTATTTATTTTAAATAAGTAATTAACTAAATAGGTGTTTATTTTAAATAAGTAATTAACTAAATAATTTCTATATATTTTTTTAAAAAATATGGATTTGAATTTAAAGAACGATGAGAGTATCTAATATTAGTAGTTTTATGATGGTTGATACTAAATAGAGTTTTAGGTTAAAATGAGTTTAATTTAAATAAGTAATTAACTAAATAGGTGTTTATTTTAAATAAGTAATTAACTAAATAGATATTTATTTTAAATAAGTAATTAACTAAATAATTTTTATATATTTTTTAAGAAAATATTGTGAGTTTTTAGAATTCAACACATAATCTTTTAGAGCTGAATACCGAATAAAGAGGAGGGACACGTGACAAAATTTGAGCTTAATAATTTCAAGGCTCAAAAATTAATATATATAAAGATTCTAATTATTTTAAAATTTAAATTAAATAAAGTTTTAAAAGGTGAAAATCTTCAAATACTTATTTTTTATTTAATAAAAAAATTAAAAAAAGAAATTGTCGGTAAAATATACTCCTATTTAAAATCTCTATTGATAATGCCGGTTTAGGAACCAAAAAAACGTAAACGACAAAAACCTTTCCAAAATCTCCCGAGATTTTAGTTTAGTTTAATTCAAATAAAAAACCAATATTTCATACGTAGCAGTTACCTAACTGTAACAAATCTCCAACCGGCAGTAACTTAATATATACCGTGCCCATCACGCTTTTACCCCAACCCCCTTCCCCCTCTATAAATACCCGTCTCACATCTCCATCACCGCCTCTCTGTCATTGCCTCAGGCTCTCTGTGGCCATATTATGGATTCGGATTCATGCTTGGGTCTGGTCAAGGGACCTTGGAGCCCTGACGAAGATTCCTTACTGAGGAAGCTAGTGCAAAAGCACGGGCCAAGGAACTGGTCGTTGATATCGAATTCGGTGCCTGGACGGTCGGGGAAATCGTGCCGTTTACGGTGGTGCAATCAGCTGTCGCCGGAAGTTGAACACAGACCTTTTGTGCCGGAGGAAGACGAGATTATTATCGGAGCTCACTTAAAATTCGGTAATAAATGGGCTACTATTGCTCGTCTCCTTAACGGCCGTACTGATAACGCTGTTAAGAACCACTGGAACTGTACGTTAAAGAGGAGGTACGCCGCGGCGGCGGCGGCTGCGGACGAGGAGACGATGGATGTAGAGGAATTTCAAACGCCGACGAAAAAACGTGCTAAAACGGTGTCGTTTTGTTCGAGCCCTTCTTCTGACGTCAGCAATACGGAGTGGCCAGTGACGTCATTGGCTTTACAACATCAGCAGCAGCAAAGAGAATATGATGAGCCTTGTACCGAGCTCACTCTGTTGTTGCCTGGAAACGGGAGCAGAGAATTGGAAGCGGTCAGTGAAGATTTAGTAGGATGTGAGGAGGAAAAGAGGATGTTAGAGCCGAAATTGATAGGGATGATAAAGGATATGATTAAAATTGAAGTGAGGAATTATATGAATGCTAATTTTAAGCATTATGAAGCCTAAGTTGAATATTTTGATCTAAAAGGATCATCCTTTTTCGATTTTGCTTTTGTTTACATTTTATGTACATAATACATTTACATTATTTTATTTTGGCCATTAGTACATTAGAGGTTGCTAAAAAAAAAGTACATTAGGGGAGTGGGATCGAATATCCGTGGTAGGATTGGCCATTAGGCTAAACTATACGGACTACATTATTTTTTTTGGTTATTATTTATAATCAAAATTTAAAAAGTGTTTGGATTTTGAAAGCAACATATCCAATACTAAATTTATTTGTTGAATTCATCAGTTTGGATTTTTTTTATTAACAGGTAAAATAATTAAATTATTAATGAATTGTTTCTTAAATAGAATTGCAATCCTGTATCTAGGGTGAGGGTACTGATTGTCGGTCGGTTCGATTTAAAAATACCTAAAACCGAACTAAACTGAAATTATTTATAAGAAAATCAAACCGAATTCAATCAGTAGTTGAACTGAATTGAACTGAACCAAACTGATTCGGTTCGGATGGTTTTTTCTGTTTTTCATTTTTACAATTTCAACCTATTCTAATAAGATTTATGAGATCTATTTTTTTTTAATCTGGTATCCAGAATTAATCTGACTAATCCAAAGCGTGCCGAGTAGGACCCCGAACGACGACAAAACACTACCTCAAGAGTTTTTAAAGTAGCTGCATATCAAGAACTCGAACTCGAGACATCTGGTTAAGCTGGAAGAGTCCACTGCCAACTCATCCATACCCTCTTGGGTGATCTATAAGATCTATTAATGCTAATTTTTTATATTTATTTTACTTATTAATTTTTTAGGAAATCAAATGAACCTTATCTAAAATAAATTCAAATATTTTTTATTAGTGTTTTTTTTGGTATTAAATGATTTGATTAAGAGTTTCAAGTATTTAGAAACTTATATTATTAATAAAATTATAAATATTAGTACTAAACCGATCAGACCGAACTATAAATACCTATAAAATTTAAAAAATATATTGTAAATTCGATTCGGTTCGGTTAAATTATTTTTTTACAATAAAAACCCATAATGTTCTCATAATGCGGTTAGAGTATAGTAAGAGTTTTATTTATTATTTCTTATTTTTTTTACGAACAATCTTGGTCTATATAATTGAGATATTATGATTAATTTTTTTAAAAAAATAGAAATTTTATATTAAGTAGTTTATATCATAATACGAGATTAACATTCAATAAAGATTAAATTCTCAAAAAAAACATTCAATAAAGATTAAGAAATAGTTAGCTTTGCTAAACTAAAAATGACACATAACAAAAGCGACTAGAAAGTTCGGCCCATTGCAACTTCTAAAGAAAATGTTACTGCTACTGCTAAACGCTAAGCACTAACCAGACACACAGCAAAGCTAAGCCGTCGTCGTTTTGACTTTTCATCCTCCTCCGAAAAATAGAGATCTTGAATCGAAGCTCAAGAGGTTGTTGTTGCTTTCCTTGAAATTGAAGCTACAAGAAGCAGAAGAAGAAGAGTAAAATCATGTTGCCGACTTCGTCGAAAATTCGTACGACGTCGTCTTCGTCATCCTCATCTAGACCTAACTCAATGTTCCCTCAATATCTCCGGCGAATCATCAAGGTGTTGTATTTTGTTATTATTTGTGTAATCAAGATCTGATCGGAAAGAAATTTGATTTCAATTGGGTCAAATTAATTGTGAATTTTGGTTAATTTGTATTGATGTGATTGATTTTGTTTTGTTTTGTTTAGTGGCAACAAATGGATATTGAATATACATTCTGGCAAATGCTTCACCTTTGCACATCTCCTAAAGTAGTGTAAGTATATGATACATAACGTAACATAACATAACATACCCATTCTTCTTCATTTTCATCATTATCATCACACTTCTTTATCTGATTAATTTAATTTAATTTAATTGAATTTTGTTTGTGCATATGGATGGATACATGCAGCTATCAGCACACTAAGTATCACAAGCGTATGTAGTTCCTCTCAACAATTTTTCCCCTATTGTTACAAATTTTTATTTTTTTGTATCCATGAAATTCCGGAGTTCAGCTGAATGAATTGCGATTAATTAGTGTATAATGATTGAGTCTGCTTTCGAGAATCAATTGGGGACGTTAATTGGGTGATAATATGATTGTTAGATTTTCTTTTCTGAATGTTTACAAACATTTGTCGAAAGAATTAGGAATAAAATAAAAAATGGTATCTGCCCTTGAAATATTTGACTAGTTGGATAATAGTATTTGTTGATTGTTGTAATGTAGCGACATGGTTGTATTTATCTTTTCTCTATTCAAAATACATGCATCGTAATGGAAAAATGTACCTAAATCCTTTCTACATTTCCTGTAGTGAAGTTGTAATGTTAAGTTTTCAAATTGCAAGTCGTATAAACTACTTTGGCCAAGTTGTTAAGCTTTCCTTTTTTGGGGGATTTTAAGTCTAATCCGGGATTTAAAATGTCGGTTAAAGTACATATGCTGTATTTAATCTTTTTCACAAGTGTGTTGCGTGGTGTTCACAGACATGTATACAGAAGTAGAAAACATTTCATGTACTTTGTTAGCTTATCCAATTGATGACTGAATTTGTATATGTGGAAAACTCGTTTTTCTTTCTTGACTCTCTTTTTAATGTTAAATTAGGAAATTTTTGCCTTTGAAAACTAGGATGAAGTTTGAAAAATTGCTGTCTTCTTTTTTGGATGCCAGAAACTAAGAATCAATGGGCACGTGACGACCCAGCTTTTGTAGTAATCTGCAGTCTGCTTTTGGCAGTTGCCACCTTGGCTTATTGTGCTGCGTAAGTTCTTTGTCTGCTTCACATTCTCATCTAGTCTCTCATGAGAAATCTTTCCAGGAACTACCTTCTTGGAAATTGTATTCAATGGATAACTTCCTATTTAAGAATTTTGATAGCTAAAAATTTCTTTAATGCATTTGGATTCTCTATCTTATATTTTAGTTTTAGATTGTCCATAAATCTATAATATTCCTTCAGATTTAATCTTATTTTCATCTCTTATTTTTATTTCAGATATGACCATAGCACTGGACATGCTGTTTATGTAGTTATTTCAGTATTGGCCTTTCATTTTTTTGTGACTGGAGTTGTTTTGGCTACATGCTGTTGGTAAGAACCATCACCCTGGTACTAAAAACGATTTAAATGATGGCGCTTTTATTAAACATAGTTCATCCTGCCTTTCTTTCAAATTTATGAATTTCAGTCTTTGGCTAACATTGCATACATACGTGATCGAATGTCTTCCCCAAATTAAAATAGTAGACATTTCTTATACTCCTGTAAATGGAAGCAGATGGAATGCTGATGCTGATAGATGTTAAAAATGAAATGATGAGATAAAAATTGCAACTTCTTTTGACAAATGTAAAAGTATGAGGTTGAAGTCAAAGCATTTTAGATGAGGAAGATGAAATTGAAATTCCAACCTAACATTGATTGCCAATTTGTGCTATTACTTTTGGGAGAGAAAAATGTTTCTGTAACAAGATTTAAGTAAGTGGTTTGTGTTTTAGTCGAACTAGTGAAAATTCCTTTTTTAATATCATGTCTATTCTAAAGTCATTACTTATTACGCCTCCAGATCTCCGAAATATCATTTTGCCATTTGCGTGACATTAATTGGCTTAATTTTTCTTGGACTTATTGTATGATTTCAATGCTAAGTAAAGAATGCAATTCTGGATTTTTTCATTTGTGAATTCCATACAGGTTCTTGACCAATGCATATCTTAGGGAAGAGGCTCCAAACAGCCATGTGGTTGAGCAACGGGTTGAATGGTAATTCTTGAAACTTTTAATTCCCACTTACAAACTTGTATTACTAGTCTTGTTTGTTTATTTCATACATTATTGCCATGGTTTAATTTATTATTTATTGTACGCTTCTGACTTCATTTTTTTCTTGTTTCTCTTGTCTTTGGTTGAAGGCTTTATGCATTTGATGTGCACTGCAATTCTTTCTTTCCATTGTTTGCTATGCTTTATGGTAATTGCTAATTAATACATGTTTTGGCTCTTAGTTTTTCAACCACAGCTTCTCCTACCATAATATTAAGCATATCTTGTTTTTGTTACAGTTATACATTATTTTCTCTCCCCTCTTCTGGTAGCTCATGGTTTCATACCTATTGTGCTGTCGAATCTGCTTTTCATGGTGGCAGCCTCATACTATCATTATCTCAACTTTTTGGGTTATGATGGTAAGCTGAGTTTAATTTTTTTAGCAGTTGAGATATATCTTGGTCCTAATTCTGGGATTGTCAATAAAATATAATATGATAGGTGGCTCATTTGAAGGTTATCTTCATATTTAATTTTTTTGGTTAACATCTTACATGTTTGGATGTTGTTCCAAACTTGAGGTGGCTGATGAATTTTATAAACTACTGACGCTTGGTCACTTTAGGCATTCATTTACTAATAGCATATCTTGTTCTACAGTACTTCCCTTTTTGGAGAGGACAACATTTTTCCTATATCCAATTGGTGTTGTCATTGTCCTTTCTCCTATTCGTAAGTACCAAATGCAACACATTCTCAATCATCCTTTGTTTCGGTTTTATGCATGGCTCAAATTTTTTATCTCATTGAACTTTTTGCAGTGATTTTATGTGGCTTCAATCCCTCAAGATATTTTATGAACATGTACTTCAGTCAAAGGCTGTAAGCTAACAATTTGGAGTTGGATAGCACATACATTGAGGTGGGAATAATTAGGAGACTGCATCAATGATGAGAAGGCATAATTCTTTTGTGTACATGAGAAATTTAAAGCGAAGTTGCAAAACGAAAAATCTTTTTAGCTTTTTTGTAGTCTTAATCCCATATATGTGGAAAAACAGAACAGAGCGAAGTTTAGTGGAAGTCTTTTGATGATATCAAGTGGATATGTAACCTGTCAATTCAATGCTTTCCATTTTTCAAAATTGAATTTGATAGTTCTTTTTCAATATGCCAATCATGTTCATTTGCTGAATCTTTAGATTTTATGCACGTATGTATGTGGATGGTGGAAGGAAGACAACGTTTCAATAGCCATATGGTTGATTAGAATCAGAATTATGGTTAGAGATGCTCCTTCCATAAACTGAAACATTATGATCATGCCAAATAAAACTATAGTATAACTACTTCGACCATAGCAGTTTTTTACCCGATTGATACACCTCTCTTCTTTGTAGATCGGATTTCAACTGTTTGAGTACATCACAAACTCAACTTCAGCTGTGTTTAGGTACCCCAACCAACTCTATCACCTTGAGGCACTGATAGGGGATGACTGGATGACCTAATTTACTCACAACAGATGACTTCATAACTAACCTTTTGTCCCAGCTTCCAGTGCTCCTGTTTCAAAGGCAAGTTTCTGAGGATGGTCCCTCTCTTTCAGAGGATAAAATGGTTAAAAAATGGCACCTGTTTCTACATCAAGACAAGCAAGCAGCAAGGCCGAATGCTTTATATATATATATAATATATATATGCTCTTGCTTTCAAGGGACATATATATAAACAACTCAAAACCCATTAAAGCAAAACACTAATTTAATTGACCGTTGAACAAATAATTATGTGATTTGGTTGAAGTTTCTTTCATGATTTGATACAAATTTTACTTAATAGTTTCCAAAGCCATATCTTCATGTCTTTTTTTTTTTTTTTTAATCATTTTACTTTAATTTAGTGGTGGCACTTACATGGTTTGGTGAGTATTGACTTTTTCATTCATTGGACACCCAATGAATTTATGACAAATGGAACTTGAAGTAGTTGGGCTGTAGATTTCTCATCACTTGTTTTGAACATTTTTTGATTTTGACACATACAATATAGGACAGAGTTTTCAAAATAGCTGATTGAGATATCTTGTGGTTGTTGAATATCTTCAACAATCAACAATAAAAAATTTCAAAATTAATGAGGGCCACATAGAATTGGTCAATTATTGGCATAGAATGCAGGAGAATCTTGGAAATTCTCATAGGAGATAAAGGAATAGAAATAGTTTGATCCCAAATCAAACAAACATTAAAGAGATATGTCCCAGACTCCTGAATTTTCTTGGAAAACAGAAGTTTCAGAATGTTAGGTAATTTTAAGAAATTGTGAAGAAAATTATCATCCAAGAAAAACAAATTATTTATTTCATTATACATTCTAATAACTTTATTGCCATAAATGAAAGGTGTGATTAATTTCATCTTACAAAGAAAATTAATGGAGTAATATCAACTGAGGGAGACAATGCAACAACTGCAACCAAAAAATATCAATTTGGTAGCAGGACACTGACAAGGTTCTAGTTCATTAAGTACTAATATATGCATGCACCTACTCATGGCATTACTTCTTGTGATACAAAGAATTAAATACATCAAAGATACCAAATTAAATTCAAATAGAATAAGATTTTCTTACAACCATTGATAACTAATTAGTAGTTATACATTTGAGAAATATATATTTAATTATTTTTTTAGCCCAAATCAGTATTTAAAAGCCACTAAATTCTAATTAATCCAATTTGACTTCTACAGGACCAAAAAAACTAAGTAAAAATCTCCCAATTTAATGTAATTATATAATATTAGTAAGAATGTATCTATCATTAAATGCAGGTGTGTAGATTAAGAAAAACATTCATTCATAATTGAAATAAGCTTCCTTATATTACAAAAGAAAATTTGCATAAGTTGGTATATTTCATTGCCAAGAAGACAAAGCTGTAAGAAACACAATAACCACAACCACAATGTGCATTGAAGAGAAAACCAAAAGCATAACCATTAACAATCTTCACATGGAACAACAACACCTCATCAGCTGCTTCTTATTATTACCAAAAGCATACAGCTTTATACCCACAAAACACAGAGTAAAACCAAAAGCGTACACTCCTATGATCACTTGAAATTCTTTTGTTGGTGTATGTTATTTGTTGTTAGTTTCATGGATCAAGCTTGCTGCCTGCAACATCCACAACAAACCTATATCTGACATCGTTCTTCTCGAGCCTTTCGAAGGCTGTGTTAACGTAATCCATTTTGATAACTTCAATCATTGAAGTCACTTCTTTTTCCTTGCAGAATTCAAGCATTTCCTCTATTTCTTTCATGCTTCCTACGAAGCTCCCTGTGATGCTCTTTCTCCCTGACAAAATTGCATCAAGATTAACACAACCAGAACAGATAAATAGAGAAAAGGCCTGAATTCAATCAAGATTTAGCAATTGATATAATGTTTTTGATTTTATTAAAATTTGCAATGACTTACCAAGCATGACCATAGGACTCACAAACTGCAATGGGGTGTTAATAACACCCATCAAGATCAATTTCCCATCAAGTTTCAACAAAGAAAGGTAAGGCTCAAGAGGGTGAAAAACAGGAACAGTATCAATTATATAATCAAGAGAATCAGCAGCTGCTTGCACACTAGTTGCATCTGAGCTAACCAAGTATTCATCAGCACCAAGATGCTCTAAAGCCTCAACTCTCTTCTTGTCTGAAGAGCTAATCACAGTCACATGATGTCCCATTGCCTTTGCTATCTTAACCCCCATATGTCCTACTCCTCCAAGTCCTAATATTCCTCCTCTTAGCCCACTCTTCTTCAAGCCAAAGTGGCTAAGTGGGCTATAAACTGTAACCCCAGCACATAACAGTGGTGCTGCTTGTTCTGGTGCCATTCCATCTGGTATTTTCACCACAAACCTACAAGCAGTGCAAAAAGAGGAAAAGATTGAATCTTTTTTCAATTTAATCAATTGGAAAACACAAAGACACATTTATTTGGAACTGGATTTTCCTTATAATGCAAGAAAGTGAATTACTTTTGATCAACAACCATGGATTGAGCAAAACCCCCTTGAGTAGGTTTGCCATCAGTGTAGACATCATTATAACTCCAGATTTTCTTGTTGCAGTATTGCTCAATCTCCCTATTGCATGGCGTGCATTTCCTACAGCATCCAACAAGACATCCAACACCAACTATGTCTCCTACCCTAAACTTGGTCACTTCTGATCCAACCTCCACCACCTCACCAGCCACTTCATGACTACATATACACAAAAGAGAGAACAAAAAAATCCATATCCATTATTATCAGAAACAAAACTACCAAATAAAGAAAAAAAAAGAAGGGAAATTTATTGAAGTTAATTAGTACCCAGGAACCATAGGGTAGTGTGACATTCCAAGGTCATTTCTGGCTTGATGAAGATCAGTATGGCAAATTCCACAATAATTAACCTTCAATAAAACATCCTCTGGTCCTGTGTTTCTGCATGTGAAAAAATAAAAAAAAACAACCAAATAAAAGTAAATGATAATGAAGCATGATGATTGATAACACTGCTACCCACTAAAGTATCAAGAAAAAAAAACTAAAAAATTGAACAAAAAAGATTAAAGATCAAAACTTTATAGTGGTTTCTGCCTAAATATTCAAGTAACACCAACCTGAGAGTATATGTATAAGGAGAAAGGACACCAGAAGGGTCTCTTGCAGCCCATCCAACAACAGTTCTCTCTGTTTCAAGACTTCCCATAACTTTTCTGTTTTTTTGGCTTTTGGAAATGAGTGAAAGTTAAAGAAAAGAAGATAACTTTGTGCCTGGAAGCAGAGGAAGACAAGAAACGCAGAATATATAGAGGTGTTGGATGGTTGTTATATTATATATATATGGAAATATATATAGAAATAATAGAATGCAAAAGCTTTACTTTTTTTGATAATGGCTGAGTGGGCCCTGAAAGGTGGACATCTCAGCAACTACTGTAATATAAATGGTTGGTGACAATGTGTTGATTTCAATTTTTTAATCAAACTAAATTAATCAAATTCAACTAAATTTTAGTTTGTTTTAATTTTAAATATTCAAAAATTATATATGAAAATTTGAATTGACCGAACCAAATTAAAAATTTTAAAAATAAAAATTATTTTTATATTTTTATATTAAATTAGTATATATATTTTCAAAAATATTTAAACATATAAAAATAAAAAAATAAAAAATTGATTAACCAAAATTTCTATATACAAAACCGAACCGAACTAAATTTTAGTTCAATTCAATTTTAAAAATTTAAAAATTAAAAAAAAAACAAACCAAATTAAACCAAATAAAGTCAGTTTAATTTATGGTTTAGTCAGTTCGGAACCATTAACACCCCTTGGTGTGGTGACAATCGGGTGGTGGATGCATTATCCTCTGGCCTCCATAACCATTGAGCTTCTTGTCTGATTTGAACACATCATATCTTGTACTTGAGACTATGGATTTTAAGGAATAATATTTCGTTTTGTAAAAGTTAATTCTACAAAATCAATAATAGTATGATAAAATTTTAATTTTGCACATTTTTTTGAAGAAAATGATCATGATCTTTTCAGGCTCCATTCGAATTTGTGTAAAAATATTCCATAGCTATAAGTTACATGTTCCAATATTTATCATGTTATATATTTTTTAAACCAACGCCAGATATAAAAAATGAATAAAAATTAATTTAATATTTAATAGTGTGAAAATAGATATAAACAAAATATGATATATCTCACTTATAGTATTAAGTATTAAAAATTTATTTACTGATATATGTTGGTACAAGTCTAACATGTTTAAATTCTTTTAAATAAAAATAAAAATTTAAATTGTATGTAAGAAAAAAAATAAATGTTGGGAGAGTTTTAGCTCATTTGTAAATTCATCTGAATTCATTTCAAATTAATTAAAATTTTTATGATTATTGAATATCGAAAGCATTAGATGAAAAAAATTAAAATCATAAATAGAGATTATAGTTGTAAATTTTTAAACTATGGATTAAATGAAATTTACTGATTTATTAGTCTAGGTGTCTTGTTGTCACACTCTCACCACAAACTTATCCATTAATACACTTAATTAAAGAAATAAATGATAATGATTGATCTCTTAACAATTATATTTCAATAATGAGATACACAGCTTAAAAACCATTTTAAATGGTTACACTATAATACT
>CATIWO010387483.1:0-13678 GCA_949673435.1 Macaranga tanarius
GTAGGGGTGGCCACGGTTCATGAACCGGCCGGTTCCGGTTCGGAACCGCCGGTTCACGGTTCGACCTAAGGTGGAACCGAACCGGAACCGGCTTAACCCCGGTTCCGGGCCGGTTCCAAACCGGCCGGTTCCGGTTCACGGTTTCGGTTTTTTTGGTTCGGTTTTTACGCACTGTAAAAAAGTTGTATTATTTTAGAAAACAAAATATACCACGAGTAAGAGAAAATTATGTACAATTTTATAAAGAGGTATAACTTACATTTTTTGAATGTTTGACATAATTTATTTTTTTCATAAAATGAACTAGAACCGGCCGGTTCGGAACCTGAACCGGCCGGTTCCGAACCGGAATCGCCGGTTCACGGTTCCAGAATGGTGGAACCGGCCCTGAACCGGTCCCACCCTCGGTTCAGGGCCGGTTCAGCCCGGTTCCGGGTTTGACCGGGCCGGTTCCGGTTCGGTTCCGGGCCAAAACCGGCCCTTGGCCACCCCTAATCCCATGCATGTGACATTAAAACAGCTTGTGCTGTCATTTGGAACACCATGGATTTTCTTGAAGAATCACTACTGGCCAAGCTGCAGGAAAAGCAATCCCCTGTCCCAATCTTCAAGATAGGCCCTCTTCACAAATTTACACCAGCCTCATCAAGCAGTCTGCTAGAAGAAGACACCAGCTGCATAACATGGCTTGACAAGCAAATTCGAAATTCGGTGCTTTACATAAGTTTGGGAAGTGTAGCTTCCATTAATGAAACAGAATTGGCTGAAATGGCTTGAGGTATCCAGAACAGCAAGCAGCCTTTCTTGTGGGTTATTAGGCCTGGTTCAATATTTGGCTCAAAATGGATTGAATTATTGCCTCAGGGTTTTGCAGAATCTGTCAAAGAAAAGGGTTGCATTGTGAAATGGGCTCCGCAGAGGGAAGTGCTAGCACATCCAGCAGTAGGAGGATTCTGGAGCCATTGTGGTTGGAACTCAATATTTGAGAGTATATCTGAAGGGGTTCCAATAATTTGCAAACCATATTTTGGTGATCAACGAGTAACTGCGAGGTATGTGAGTCATGTTTGGAGAATAGGGTTGCAGTTGGAGAACAGGTTGGAGAGACAAGAGATACATAACGTTGTACGAGGGCTAATGGTTGATGAAGAAGGGGAAGAAATGAGGCTGAGGACAAAAGATTTGAAGGAAAAGGTTGAGGTTCTTGTGAAGAAGCGCGATTCTGCCCACAGTTCCTTGAATAAGTTGGTAGAGTTTGTGTCATCTTTGCAGGTTCGGTCACAGCCGGCATCCTTCAATATCAGAAAGATAAATAAAATAAGGCCGTTGACATAATATATTATCATGGAAGGTAATTCGTTGAATTAAATAGACCAATTGATGCTGGTTTATATGTTGAATGAATGACTTTGAATGTATTACTCTTGTAGTGTTTCTGAATCAAGTTTTTGGACGTTACAGGGTCCACTGCCCATTTCCAATTCTGATTCAGACAGATTAAATGAAAGCTATTATAAATGTTTTTTTTTTCTAATTATCAAGTCCATAATTGAGTTATCAAATGACAATTTCTTGACCATCCCAGGATGGTGAAACTCCTCTTAAGTTTTCTTTTTTAAAATATGTTGTGTTTGTGACATGAATTTTGATGGGAGACATATTGGCTTCGTACTTTGGACAAGTTTTTGGTATTTTGGATGAGTTTGGTATGTATATTGCATGTTTTGGGCAGACATGGGCAGACATGCGGGTGTGTCTCAGGGTGTGTTATGAACACGGGCAGGAACACGGGGGTGTTGTTGGCCGTGTTGAAACCTGCCAATTTATCCAGAACGATACACGGGCGTGTTCCAGGCCGTGTTTTGACTCCGTTTTCACTCCAAAAGGCTACACGGGTCGAGACACGCCCGTGTAGCAACTAGAGATGTCCAAATCCATTTGGGAAGTGTTTTTCTCTTATTTTTCTCTCCACAAACTCTATAAATAAGCCTTGTATCAATTTAGGGTTAAGGAATTCGGCCTATTCATCATTGTTAGCCATCTTAACACTCTTTGTACGCTATTTTTACAGTCATAGTGAAATCTCTCCTCCTCTGCCCGTGGTTTTTACCCATAGTGGGGTTTTCCCCGTAAATCATTGTGTCTATTCTTGTTTACTTTGTTTTGCTATTGTGTGTGTTTGTTTGCATTCGCCTATTGCTTCCGCTGCGACTCTAATAGATTCTTCATAAATTGATATGCAAAGATTTATTTATTTATTTTTTACCGCTGCTCTTCAACATCTTGCATTCAATTTCTGACTTTTCTTTTTTTCTTTCACTAATTAATTCATTAATATATTAGCAATTATAGAAACAAATATTATTATTTTAATTTTTCTTTTAATAATGGATTCAGGATATTGTTTAATCTTTATAATTTAAAAAGAGATTGTTAGCTCGTTTCATTTGGAATTTTTATAAAATATGTCAAGTTGATGATTTGTTTGTTTTTTTTTTTCTTAAAAATAAAAAACCTACCAATAAATAATCATTTTGATCTCAGAACAGAACAAATTATGGGACGTATGATTGAAAGTAAAGTCTTATTTTAAATAAAATCTTATCCATTAGTTGGGCAGCATACATTATTTAGCACAATATAATTTTTTTTTTTGTTCATTTTGTCGGAAAATGCTAAATGTATACGTTTTTTCCTATTTGTATTTTTTAATTTTTAAATTGTAAATATCTGAAAAAAAAATTTAAAATTATATTTTATGCATTTTGGTGAAGAAGCTTTGTCTCCTTACCTTCAATTGTGTTTATTTTGGAGCAAGTTTACTTTTTTTTTTTTTTCCTCATTTAAATGAGTATCTTTGGGGTAATTTGTGTCTCAAATTAATGATATATTTTTTTTGTTAGGCACTTTTTAAAATACATTTCTCATACTAATACAAGGTAAAATTAAAATCATACAATATTTTCTATGTAAATTAAGTATATAGTAGTAATTATTTGTTTTCAGTTGCTGTTATTATATTTTGGATGTAAGTGTCCTTTTGCTCAATGAAATGGATCTTAGTTTACGAGTATATATACATATAATTAACCTATTAAACGTCATCCCCACTATCCAAGCCCTGAGGATATGGAAGGACTTGTATGAATGTCATATATGAAAAGGGCATCCATTACACACTAAACTAGTCTAAGAAAATTATTAATCATGAAAATGGCGAACCAAATTATTATAATTTATAACAACTAGCACACCAAAACAGTTTTTGATTGATAGCAAGTTACATAATCATACATTATTATATAATTCTCTAAAGTTAACCTGAGAATAAAATAACAAAAAAAGGAAAAAGGATACCCAATATGCAATGTGAATAGACCTCACTTGTATCATTCTTTAATGGAATCTTGCCTTAATCCAAGATTTTCAAAAGATGAATCTTCATTTTTAATTTAGAAATGAAGATACTCAAATTTGAAACATTATTCAAGTTAGTGATGCAACCAGCTTCTTCATACTGAATCAAATAAAATACTTTTAGGAGGCTTAAATAAGAAAAAAAAAAACATTTTATTATTGTTATAGCTATATTTTGAAAGAATTGTTCAGTAAATAGGCTGAAAGTTGATGAGCTAATTAGCAAAAATTTCCTTTAATTAAGATGTAAAAAAGTTATAGATTCAATTTCTAGTACCATCTATTATAGGTTCAATTTTTTGACATTATAGGTGGTATATTAAAGAAAAAAATTGCTAAGCACATTGAAATTTTTTTTAGAAGTAGTGGGACCCATTAATTCTTATGTTTTTTTTTTTTTGGACATGATCTCCTCGAGGACGACTATGAGCTACTACAAAAACAACTATAACTATTATTAAGTATAACTTTTATCAACAATTATTATTATATATATGTATATATATAAATTCCAGTGGGTTTAGGCAAAAACATTAAGTTCTTGACTTTTGATGTCACCGAGAATCGAATTTGGGATCTTGAAGTTCCAAGACCTCCACCTTGAGCACTTGGCCAAAGCTTCATTAATTCTTATTTCTGCCACTGATCTAAGTTGAGATATACATTGTATTTTCAGGTTTTTATTATCTCTTTTTAATTTATAATTCTGCAAATTGAGATATGCATCTACTTTCAGATTAATTCACAAATATAATTATTATTTTTATTATCTCCTTTATCATGTGAGAAAATCGAACTCATCATCTTGTAATGCATTCCACGTGTCAATCATTTTAATTTCTCTGGAAACATAATCACATATCATAATAGAAGAGATATGAAGATGACAGTCAATGCAGCAACTATTAGTGAGCAGAAACTTCTCATATATTTCCATCAAACACATGAGAGATTACATAAGTTAGATGGACAGAAACTGCTCACCAGTCAAGGAACAAGCTGAAAAATTGTACTCAACTACAAGTTAAAAAAAAATGTCTGTATGTGCAGCATAATTCTACTATGTTCAATTTCTCATAATTTTTTCTTCCTTATGTTGATTTTTTGTACAAATTCCTGAATCATTATATTTTGAAGAATTAGCAGCATAACATACAAACCTTGATCAATCAATCAATCATATTGAGTACAAAGATTATTCACAGGGTTAGCCTGGCAGTATCTCAGTAGGGCACATCCATATGTTGGCTTGATCTATGAGCTAAAGCTTCAAATCATTGACATGAGCATAATTTACATGTTGAGCATAATTTACATGTTGAGCATAACAATTCCATCAACCGAATTTTAAAAGGTCTATTGATATTAAAAAAAAATCTTAAAATTTTTCAATTTTTGCAAACTTATGTCAAACTTTAAAATTTATCCAATTTCACATATTATTTATAATTTAATACAATTGAAATTTGATTAAAAAAAAAAGGGTGAAGTAGCTAATCCTCTACCTCTGTGGATTCCATAACCATATCATACAAATACTTATAATTGTTAAAATTTGAGTAAGCTTGAAAAATATATAAAATAGCAATAAAAAATTTGTTCAATTTATAAAAACTATATGTTCATCTCTTTTTTTAGCTAGTTAATGCCTTCATATGAATGTGATACCATAATAATAAAGGTCACTAATCCAAGTCTCATGGCTATTTGTAGGATTCATATTTTGCAAAAACACCATTGGTCTTCCAGCTCTGTTCGAGTAAATTATGCATACCAAGCATTTCTATCAATTGTGATTCTGAGCACAATTCATATTATACAATCAAGCAAGATGTATAATACATAGATATATACATGGATCTCTTCCTATCTACACGCACACATGTACCCACATGCGTCTGTCATGGTTTTTCCTCCAAATCTAAAGACAGGATGGATAGCATTACTAAGGTAAGCTAAGCAAGTTCTAGAACACAATTACTACTGCAGTCTTTAGAGCTAGCAAAGCAGCACAGAAAGCCTATAATCAATGGAGTGACAAGCATAAAGCTAGCAACCTACTTGTGCAAACCATAACATTATGAAGGACTAAAGATAACAGAATCTGCAATCTCTAGTTCCACTTGCGTCTCAAACATATATCTGGCAAGGGCTTATCACTAGCCAAGTAAAATTAACATGCCGGAATTAAGTTCTAACAGAGACTAGAGAAGATTCATTAGACAAATTTTTCGTTGCGAAGCATTGAATTGAAACATTTGTTTGCCACAGCAAAAACTTGTATATAGTTTACATTTACAAGAGAAGCCTTATTGTACAATTTCTACATTTGTTATGCTACATTCCAGCAAAGTTATACAAGAACAACGATTTATCCAACTAAACACCTATAATTACAGTGTACTTTAAAAAAACTTACTGTTGATTGTTTAGGCAGAACACTCGCCCATAGTTGTTTGGAAAAATCTGCAGTTGGTGCGAGTCAATACCTCTGTTTAACTTCTTAACAAGAGAATATTTGAAGAATCGAACGGACAACTGTGAACTGCTCGTGCTGAATAAGTTGCATCTAAGCCCCCAAATTCTGAGAGTTGAGTGGAAACAAGAAATGTATGTCAACTATCATGTGATGTCGGAAAGTTCATTCCATCTTTTAGATGGCTTACTGCTGTAGGACATAACCATTTGAGCATGCTTGGACCCAATACCTAATCAAAGACAAACAAATAATCATTTGAATGGACTAAAATTACAATTGCTGATAACATAATACACTAACAGGGTAAACATATAAAAACATAAAGCAAGCATGTTGAAATGTAAAACTGATTGCAATAGCATCAACTTATTCCATTTGTCTAGGCAAGCTAGACATTCTTTATGGTGAATACTGTCAGGTTTGAATGATTTGAGATCATAAAGACTGTAATATTCCTCAATTAGAGTGATTTATGATTTCAAAAATATCTAAAAAGGGCTCTTCCTTATATATGAAAAAGCCCTTAAATAGGTAGCCTGAAAACCGAACTCAGCAAGTTACGAGGAGTAGGTTTTGGCTTTCCCATTTTGTGTTATCAGTAAAGCGCTAATGAGTAAGAAAATGGATGCACATTAGTAATGCCACACAAACACAGAGAGAGAGAGAGAGAGAGAGAGACCGAGGTAATATTTTTGTAAACAGTAAGGTCGAATTGATGGCGATAACTCTGCCCAGATTTCCTAGCCAGCCATGCTGCACGTATTCCTTCGTAATACTGGAAAACAGATAATCTTTAGTCAATACTATACAAGAGTCATCCATGTTAGCATGATTTGAAATTTTTTATCTCGAACTTTATACACTTTAGCGATATGGTCTTTGAGCAGCAATTTCATGCAATCAATTCATTGGATGATGAAGTCTGTGATCACTTTCTAGACAGGTAATCTCATGTCTCTTGCTGAATTAAAACTAAAGATAAAATTATAACATTCAAGTGTATGCTTGAGTCTTAACAAACTGCTAATTCGATGCTGGTGTGCAAATGAATTCACTGTTAATAGTTGTCTTAAAACAAAGGAATTTTTTTCCTACACACACATTTTGGAAAGTGGAGCCCATTGTATATATTGCGCTTGTTAAGTATTCTATCACTTAAGACCAACTTTTTTGATACACACACATACAACATACACGCATACTTAAACAAGGTACCAAAATGGATTCATGTCATCCATGGTAAGAACTGTCACAGAATTTATTATTCACGCACTTGATCATGTGAAATTAAATTTCCAATACTACATTGGAAAAGTGCGTCAAGTTCAGTTTAAATCTAGACTTATAGAATCTGTGTGTAACCAAAAATTAAAATATGATACTCACCTCTATGGTTGTCATATTATGAGCCATAAAGTAGATATGCCAGCCCAACAGAGTCCCAAGCGTTGCACTCAAGGCTACCATCATGATTCCAAAAAAAATCTATGACAATACTAATGTCAGTCCAATTTGTTAATACCTAAAGATATAAAACAGACACATGCGCTTGCACATACAAATAGTATAAACCAAGTGAAAGGCTATCTTATGATTGCTAGATCAAGCTAAAGCACTTAAATTGGATGTATGCTGAAATGTAAGAAGCTAGGGCAAAATATCAGCAACCATCTGAAGTGGATTAAGGTTAACTTACAACCTTGTTTTTTGTATCGGTCATTGCTGGAATAAGCTCTAAACTACATCTATAAATAAAAGCTACTTCAACATCATCATTATCCTTCATTTCTTTCACCAGATTTTATCCTTGCTTCCAAAATAAAAAGATGACAATCTTAGTAGACCTTGTTTTATGGTTTAGTTATTAAAGTTCTCTTCTGATTGGGGCACAAGAAAGACAGAAGGCAAAATACAGAATAAATTAGTACTAAAGTTATTAGCAGCCATTAGACTGGAGCATGCATTCATGCCAAGAGTTCCTCTTGCTGCCAGGTAGAAGGAAGGCAAGTTAATCAGAAGAATCATATTGACACTCTATCTGTTAGTGAATTATAAGGTATATGAAGTGCCACTAACATTTCTGAGAAAACTTATAACTTGAAACTGTGGGCCTTGGACCATGTCTGATATCACAATGGATCATAGGAATGTAAAAACAAAAGGAAAGGATTGAATCCATCTCTCCTTCTTGTTGTCTGATTAACAAAGAGAGAAATGGAATGTAAAAAATTTATGCACAGAGCTGAGAATTGGCAGCCCTCGATTGCCGTTCCAACAAATAAGCCAGAAGGAGAATTCTATGAAGACATTTGATTAAACCACTTCAATAATTATCAGAGTTCATAAGATTGATTATGTACTTACATAAAACAATTTGAGGGGAGTTCTTCCATCAAAATCCCAGTTTTTCTGAAGCACGCTGCTGATAATCATCGCCTAGGCATGCCAAGCACATATATCAAAACCTTAAGCTTTAAGTAATATTAGAACAATGGAGAAGGGTCGAAACTAGGTCTACCGTAGAATAGATACTTGCTGCAGTTGCATAGAGAACTAATATGAAAAAAGCCTTATAGTTCCAATAACCAACACAATTATTTATCCATAGACAATGATGATCCTGCATCCAGTTCTCATAAGAAATTAATTGATAGACTGTTCAAATTTCAAGTTTAAAACTCATGAACCGAATAACTACAGCAAAAGGAATGTAATCTAACCTACCATCCTCAAAACACACCTTCTGCAGATCCGGCAATGATGAGCCCTGGGAGGTTTGTATGTGCAACACTTTTCACATTGCTTCATTTGCGATCCCTATATTAAGTTAAAGCATTGATTAGTCTAAAGTCGCATTACAGAGAAAAAAAAAAGTTTTTTCTATATAATATACTCGAGCCGTATTAAAATTATCAATAATTCCAGATTCCCCAGATCAAAGTTCTCATCCTTAAAGATTGATAATTTTCCCGTTTTGGAAACTCTAGGAAACACCTAGAAACATTTTGAGGCCGTTTTTGAAAATTTGAAAAATTAGAAAATGTGTTTCCAACTTGAAAACGGGTTTAAGTTTTTCCTAAACAAGAAGGAAAATAAATTTAAAAAAGACTATATTTTTCTAAATTAAACAGAATGATTTATAGTTAAAATAGTTAAATATTTATTAAGAGTAATATTTATTTGAATAAATAATTTTCTTTAATCTTTATATACAAAATTTATATTTATATATATTGTTATATTTTTAATATTTAAATATATACTCTTATATTTTTAGTATTTACACGTTTTCTCCACATTTCCATTTTCTATAGTTTTTAGAAAATGTCATTTCAACATATCCATTTCTATGTTTCTGTTCTACTTAGGCTGAGACAAGGAAGAATTTTCAACCTTGATACATGTACCGGCTGGACATAGATCTTGACCATATTCTATGTTTATGCGATTGAACTACTTGATAAGCTGGTCCGGCAAACACTAGTTTGCAAGGCCAGATATAGCTTTGGACCCAGCATTTTGAAGCATCATATACTGGCCCTCATATCGTTTAGGATAGCTCCACATTCAACAATCTAGATGACTCGGTTCTAGAAAGCATGCGATAACTCATAATAATTGTTGAGTCTATGGAATACAACACTAATTGCAGTTTTAATAGTATGAATTCACTTTCATTTATCTCTTTATTTTAACTAATATTTTTTGATCCAATGTTCTTGTCCCTTTATGACATTATATTGTCACGACTAGTATGTCTTGATAAATTAATGTTCAAGCTATTAAATAAAGACTCCCGACTTTAACACATAGGCCTCTAGTCTCTACCGCACCACAGGTAATCTTCATGATCCCTGCTCCTGAGCAAGGTCCAGCTAACTAGTTAATTATAGCATTCAGCAAAATCGAAATGTTTCATGAGAATCATGACCGTGGGTGTATTTGGAATGATTAGTGTCACGACTCAAAGTGAGAAAATGCAAAATACAAATCTGTTGTAACCATCTATTATTGCATTGTAGGCATCATAGAAGAATTATACTATACTTGAACTGTAGATGGATATCAGCCCTAAAACCACAATCAGAACCTCAAATTTTAATTTATATGGCATTCAAAAGGTACATCCTAAAAAAAAAGGTACTGAAAGGGAACTAATTGGATGCTAGAATCATTCCTTGATTTTGATAGCATAGTAACACAATTCCATTCAGTCAATAGAGTGATCAACATTTTATGCTACTACAAATTAGAAAAGAAAATTGTAAGCCTAAAGTATTGCATTTTTCTCAGTAAGAACATAAAAAAAAGGGACCAATTCTTGAAAGCACCCAAATCATTGTTGAAAACCACCATTTAACTAAACAATTCAATAAATTCAGTTACAGAAGCTACAAAAACACACACAAGCAAGGAAATTAACATCCCAATAAACATTCTTGCCTTAGTTTCTCATCAAAACCAAACAAGAATCATGCACAAACACAAGAAAAAAAAATCAACATAAGCAAAACCACATCAAGAAAGTGGAATGCAAATAGTAACTTACATTATTTCGCAATTCTTGATCTTGTACATCATTCCCTTCAACATCAGGGACATAAGAAGTAGGAACATGACCAGGGTCTGTAAGAACACAAACAAAGAAAGAGAAAACACACAAAGAAACCATGAAAGTAAAGATCAAAGCATTTAAAGTCCCAGCTGAGCTCTGTAATTCAACCCAATTCTCTATAAAAATGAAGAGTGTAGCGTAATAAATAAAACCCATGAACATAAACACACTAAAGATTGGGATCGATATGAATCTTTGACACTTCATCGTAGATTTTATGGATTTCGAAAAATTCTCAATTTCTCTCAAGTTCTTGAAAACATAACAAGAGCTGTTATATTTTTTGGATTCAAAAATATAACTTTATATATATATATATATATATATATATATATATATATATATATATAATCATTAATATACATAATTTGTAATATGTAAGAGTAGCACCAAATGAAAAATTATATAAAATCTAATAATATTATGATATCAAGACAATGAATAATATTTGGAATAACAATATTTTCAATCATAAAAATTTATTATTTCTATAATTAAATTTTAATTTTTTAAAAATTATTTATTAATTCTATTAATTAGTCAAACTTCAAGCTTAGGTTTTCTTTTTAATATTTCAATTCTAAAATTACAAAAGATATTATATTTTAAATATATTTGTAATACAATACATGAACTTAAATAAATATTTATTTTTTACAAAATTTTACCTGTGTCAAATTTCATTACATGATAAAATAATTATACAAATTATAAACTTAAAACAAATTGAGTTTACCCAATGCAAACAAATATTTACTTTTTTAATGATATATTTGTTAAAATTATATATTTTCAAAAATACTTTAAGATTTTATTAAATTTTGTTTTTATTACAAAATATAATTAATAATTTAAGAAATTTTTTATTTTTATTATTTTTTTATAGTGTATAAAATTGCTTAACTAGTTTATGATTCCATTCATATTTTATTGTCACTAATTTTTTTATTAATAATTTAAAAATTGTTTTGTTGTTTTTGGGTATGCTTTATTGTTGCAATGGATTTGGGTTTCCGAGGCAAATGGTTGGGCTCAAAGCACTTACAATGCATTCAACTTTATTAGGATACCCCTGATATTTATGTTATTATGCATTCGGTTCCTATGATTTTAAAATATAATTTTTATCCCTTACCTTTCTTTACAAGATGTCCATCTAAATAGTCCATTAGTAGGTTCAATTATCCCTTTATGTTATTATATATTTATTAATTAATATTGGACAACTCATAGTAGCATTGGATAGTTCAGATAAAAATATATATTAAATAGGGAGTTATTAATAAATTAAAAAAATTATATTACTATAGAATGAAAAGTAATATATCATTTAAGATAAAAAAAAAAAAAGAAAATGAATTTTTTACTTTTTAACAAATTTATCTTGTTCGTTTAGATTCTTTTAATTTAGTGTCACACTATATATTTTTTTTAATTAAAAATAGACTTTCAGTGAAGTTATGTGGTTGTTTTTGCTAATATGGTGTTAGAGTAAGTTTTTATTCAAAAAATATAATGAATCAGTAAAAAAATTTGCTAACTCATAATTTTTCAAAATAGAATGTTTGGAGGAAAAATTAAAATCCTAAAACTAAAATTTTCTTACTGCTTTTCAAAAGACAATCTTTAACTAAAGAATAGTAATTGTGACGAACTTGATGGTTATTCTTTTGAAGAATCTAAAGATTATGTTACTTTTCCTTATTAGGTTTTTGAAGATTGGGAACTCTTTATCATTCTGAAGATTCAAACATTATGAGGTGTATTATTTATTTATTTTTTTATATGCAATGTATTGTCATCTTGGGTTTCCAAATTTGGGGTATACACTTTTATAATAAAAATTAGAGAAATATCAAAATTTCATTGTCCTCAAGGATTTAGTAATAAAAAATTAGTTTTTTTTTTTTAATTGTTATATAGGGTTTGACAATAAAAAGTTTAGGTTTTTAATTGTACCTATCTTTATATACAAAATGAACTTTTTTACAATGTATTTACATTATGGATGTGTATTTATCAATACTAAAAGGGGCAACAAATACACTGGGCAACAAAAGCATAACTATTACACTATCAAAGATTGTGATCTATATATAATTAGTTTCTTTGATATTGAAGGATTTGTGCAAAATTCAAGGTATGTTAGTATTATAAAGATGGCATATGTACAACCTGATTATGATGGATTTCAAACTTTTACTAATGATAAAGGTTTAATAGTTATGCTTATGTGTATTAGGGATGGTATTGTATATGTGTGTGTGGAAGTTGTACCAAATATAGAGTTTGAAGGTAAGACTGATGTAGGGAATAGAAGGAATAGAGATAGTATAAATGCTATTCATAATGAAGATGTTGAGGTTTCTACAATAGAAGGTAGTGTGTATGATTTAGAAAATGAATTAATTAAGAGTGTAAATGAAGATCCTAATTATGAATTTGATGAAAGTTGTGAAATTGATGATAGAATGGTTGATGATGATTTTAGCTTTGATGATGAAGAGCACATGGAAGCTAGAAGGAACTTGCATTGGGCTAGGTTGCATCAATTTAATGATGATGAAGTAGTTGTGGTGGTATAACATATAAAAAGGGTGAAAGAAAAATAAATAAAAATCAAAAGTAAGAAGGAAAAGTGTGAGATCCCACATCGGATGGAAGTGGGTAGTTGGCATGCCTTATATGGGTGCAATGCCCCCTTCCTCCACGAGGCGCCTTTTGAGGACAAAACCGTGAGGACCGTTGCCTGAGGCCGGTGCCAAAGCGGACAATACCTCGTGGACCGAGTGATCTTGGGCTGTTACAAATGGTATCAGAGCCAAATCCTCGGGTTCGATGTGCCAGCGGGGACGCTGGGGCCCTAAGGGGGGTGGATTGTGAGATCCCACATCGGATGGAAGTGGGTAGTTGGCATGCCTTATATGGGTGCAATGCCCCCTTCCTCCACGAGGTGCCTTTTGAGGACAAAACCGTGAGGACCGTTGCCTGGGGCCGGTGCCAAAGCGGACAATACCTCGTGGGCTAAGTGATCTTGGGCTGTTACAAATGGTATCAGAGCCAAATCCTCGGGTTCGGTGTGCCAGCGTGGACGCTGGGCCCTAAGGGGGGTGGATTGTGAGATCCCACATCGGATGGAAGTGGGTAGTTGGCATGCCTTATATGGG
>CATIWO010387570.1:0-10860 GCA_949673435.1 Macaranga tanarius
GATGCTTGTTCGATCATATGACTCAATCATAGTTTGATAACTTTCTAACACTCTTTCTTGTTGCAGCTTCACCCTAGGGGTACTGGCCCTCAGATTAGATCCCCACCTCCTGGTGAGCATCCCACTCCCCCATTATCGATGCTAGGCCCATTTCTTCTCACCCTTCACTTCGGAGGGCCTCGGGTGCCGGTCCCAGTGCTTCACGTGCTCCTCTATAGAGGACCTACGACACCGGCCCTTCATGTACACCTAGTGTCTTCCCCTACCTTCCGGATCCTGTCGTCAGATATTGGGGGACTTCTGGCAAGGTATCTTGGGCTATACTGACTCTAGATCCTAGTAGCCTTCCCTCACCTATGCCGCCTACCGCTACCCATGTGAGTATCATTTGTGCTTTTAGCCTCTTATTTGTTGGCTGCATAAAGGACTCAGTGCTGACCTGATCTGTTTATTTATACCTATAGATTTCTAGAGAGCAGAGTGAGCGCATATTCGGTCTATTCGAGGCCCAATGAGACTTTATGCTCCAGGTTACGGATGAGTGGAGGGTAAGCTATTATCCATACTCTACATGTATACATGTTGATATGATTTTACTTACCTATTTTCCCTCCTTTCTTTGGATAGGTACATTGTGCAGGTATAGAGGCCCAGCATGCGGGGTTGGAGACCCAGAATAGGTCCCTTCGATAGCAGCTTACTGATCTTCAGATGGTGAGTAGAGATGAGGATGATTCTAGCTCCACCGGTGGAGATGATGGAGTTCCCTCTGCTGCTGGTGTTCTTGGGGGTGGAGCAGGTGATGGGATTTATGATGATGCAGATGATGCTGCTGGTGAGGATGGCGACGAGGTGGCTGGCGAGGAGGGCCGGGATAATGAGGAGACTGAGTCCGAGGAGGATTAGGCTGCGGACTTGGGGTTAGCTAGGGTATATATAGGCTATGTATTTCACATTTTGAGATATAAACTTTGTACGCAAACTATTTGGATTAGTGCATTTTATTGCAGTGATTGTGCTTCTTTTCATTCTCTTGCTTTACAAATATTTCATCGCAGTGGTTATGTTTCTTTTTTTTCATTACGCTACAACTGTTGCACGATCATAGCTGTCTAACACCTGCGTCAATTTCCTCCGAACTTCCTTCTTCTCGCCTTTTTTCTTTTTCTTCCCTTTTTTTTCGAAGAGGCGCTGCCTTTGGGCTTGGGGGTGCCGCTTTTAATCTCGGAGGCGCTACCTTTGAGCAATGGAGGCGGGCACTTTTGACACGGAGGCGGACATCTTTGTCGCGGAGTCGTGCGCCTCTAGTCGCTGGGGCGGCGCCTGTTCGGTGTGGCGGCACCTCAGCGGCACCGGGACTGTATTTTTTTGATTTTTCCCCTCTTCTAAAGTCTATAAATACATCTCATACTCATTTTACCTCATGACCACCGCCCGTCTTCTCCAAAACCTCCAAAAACCTCTCAAATCATGACAGAACAAGATCTGAAGCTGATCCGACCCATTCTACAGTATTTGTGTGGAGAAGATTGACAAAAACTAGATCCTTTCCATCTCCCAGTCTTCAAATCTCTTCATCTCTGCAAGATTGATTACCCGTTTTTACACACTGTTACTCAATTTTAGGATCTGCAAGCCCACGTCTTAGATTCAATAGCTTCAAGATATGCCCCATGCCTGAAGAGTTCAGGGCGATTCTGGGTTACCCGGATGATTCTTCCTGAAAAATTACTGTTCCAACGGCTGACAGGCCAGACGACAGAGCCACCCAGCAACAGATGGCCCACCTGTTCAGCATTGCTCCTTCATCCTCTATTGCTTATATTTTCGGGAATGGGGTGATCTTCGAATCCTTCCTGAAGGCAGTTGTGGCTGTTGATAGTAGAGAGGTGTATTAGCCTCGGATGCTCGCTTTCTGTCTGTATGCTCAGTTCTTGCTGGTTTCTCCTTCAGGCGACTGTGACCTTAAGGTTTTGCAGATTCTCGATCATGTTGAGTCCGGATTTAACCCCATGCCTATTATTCTCACTGAGACACTGATTGGTTTGGGTAACCTATCTGCGACCCATCGCTTTGTTGGAAGCCCTGTGTTATTAGAAGTGGTTAATTATTATTATTCCTTTTTTTTTCATCATCATTTTTTCGTTTCATTTTTTTTCTTTTCATATATCCTCCCTTTTCAGATTTGGCTCCAGGAGAAATTGAAATTGTTGGCACCCCCTCAGAACATTGTGAAGTATAAACCGAAGCAAGTGCAGACTCGCCCATTGCAGCAGCTTCCATCATATCTGAGCGAATGGTTGGCCAATTTTCCAGATGTCGGGGTTCAATGGATGTGTCCATGGTGGAACATCCAGCACATGACCATGAGGACATATACCCACTACGTCCCTCTTGCCGGACTGAACTTCTGCTCATTTTACTATCTGATCCGTCTTTGCCGCCAATACAGAGAGAAGCAGCTGATCGTGGAGTCATTTTATGGATTCCAACCTAGCCCTCTGACCCAGAACTTTGTGGAGAACATGTCGGCGACTTGGCCATGCCGTACCATTAGGCGAGGCATTTCGCTGGATGGCGACATTACCACTGATGACTATTATAAGGCTTGGATTCAATTACAGCAAACAGAGCAAGATGAGTTCATCAAGAGTCAGAAGACAAGGGATCTATATAGAATTAGCATGCAAGGAATGAGGAAGAATAAAAAATAAAGAACTTAGACTTATTTTTGTCTTTAGATACAACACCTTAATTAGGCTTGGCTTGCCTTATGCAATGTCTTTTTTTTCTAGTTAAATTTACTGTAGTAAGCATTTAATGCAATATTTAACAAAAATAAAGGCAACCCTTTTTCATTTAAATTAAGCACCATTGTACATACAAATTACTTTTGATATTTCTCCTGTCGTTGGGCGGCTTGCCCTTACAAGTTTTCCACCCAACCATTTTATTCTCTCTTTCTCCTTTTATTGATTCTTAATTTTTGCCTAGGTTGCCCCTTTGCGGAGTTTTCAACCTAACAGGATTTTTACTAAAAATATTTCTTGAGCTTATCCAGGTTGATGGGACTTCTGAACTCATTTCCTTCCACATCAGTCAGAATGGCTGTGCCTTTTGAAAATATCTTCTTCACGAGGTAAGGCCCCTCCCAATTTGGCTTAAACTTTCCCCTTGAATCAGTAAGAAGTGGCTTCATATGTTTCAGCACCAGATCACCTTCCTTTATTTTTTCCGATTTAATTTTCTTATTGTAAGCCCTGACGATTCTCTTTTGATACAGCTACATGTGATACATGGATTTTAATCTCTTCTCATCTAACAATACTAAGTGTGCTAGCCTGCTTTCCACCCACAGATACTCAGGCATTTTGGTTTCCAGCAAAACCCTCAAAGATTGGATTTTCACTTCCACTGGCAGCACCGCCTCACATCCATACACAAATGAGTAAGGCGTAACCCTAGTAGATATTCTGGCGGTTATCCGATACCCCCATAATGCAAACTGTAAATACTCAGACTAGTCCCTTTAACTCTCTACCATTTTAGCCAGGACCCTCTTGATGTTTTTATTCACAGCCTCAACTGCACCATTAGCCTGAGGACGATAAGGAGATGACCGGTGGTGCTATATCTTGTAATACTGGAGCAATGCGGCAGCCTCTGATTGGAACTGAACTCCGTTATCGGTTACAACATGGTGTGGCAACCCATACCTGCAGATTATATTTCTTTCTATAAACCTCGCCATTTGCTTTGATCCAACTGAAGGGTACGACTCTGCCTCAACCCACTTGGAGAAGTAATCCACTGCCACCGTAATGTACCGATGTCTGTTTGATGCGGTCGGTCTTATTTCCCCTATTATGTCAATCCCCCAAGCTACAAAAGGCCACAGAGATGTTAATCCCTGAAGTTTTATCGAGGGTAGATGAATAACATCCCCATGAGCTTGACAATCGTGACACTTCTTCATAAATTTTACACAATCAGATTCCATGGTCAACTAAAAGTATCCTTATCGAGTTATCTTCTTAGTCAAAATTGTTCCGTTCATATGGGGCCCATAAGCACCCGCATGCACCATTTCAATGATTCTCTGAGCCTCTTCCTTATCTACACATCGTAAGTGCACCCCGGCCGGCATTCTCTTGTACAACATACCATTGTGGCTGATAAACTGCCTAGATAGCATCTTCAAGGACACCTTCTCCCTCTTATTTGCATTCTCAAGAAATTGGCCGATTTTAAAGTACCTTTGTAAGTCATAAAACCACGGCTTCTCTTGCGACCTATCGTCATTACCCTCACCTCCTCATAACATGACATCTTAGATCTTGCTAAAATCAAGGGCTTAACCGGGGTCTACGCACCACCTTCCCACATTGAGGCTAATGTAGCCAAAGCATCAGCAACTTAATTTTCATCTCGGGATAAATGTATGAATCTGCACCGGCTGAACGAAAGAGTAATAGTGGCCAAATAATCCACATAAAGTCTCAATTTATCTTCTTTGACGTCCCATTCCTTGGAGGCTTATTTCACCACTAACATTGAGTCCCCATAAACTATTATCTCTTCTGCCCCCACACTTCGTAAGGCCTCTAACCCAAATATGCATGCCTCATATTCTGCTTGATTATTAGTTACTTCGAACTCCAGCCTTTTCGTCATGGGAATTATTTTACCTTCGGGAGTGATCAGGATTACCCCAACGCCGACCCCTTTATTATTAACTACTCCGTCAAAGTACATACACCATCCCTACACTTCAATGGCTCCCAGATGCTTATCAAGAAATTCCAGCTCCCATTCCTAATTATCCTCCACAGGGTTCTGTGCCAAAAAGTCAGCAACCGCCCTACCCTTAATTACTTTCCTAGATAGATACTCAATGTCAAACTCTGTAAGTAACACCAACCACCGAGCTAATTTTTCCATGAGGGAAGGGGTTTGTTGGAGGTATTTCAGAGGATCATGCTTTGACACTGCTTGGATCCTATAGGACTGAAAATAGTGTCGAAGCTTCTTAGTTGCCCACACGACTGACAGGCACATCTTTTCTACCAGATTGTAATTAATCTCGTAAGACAGAAACTTCTTACTTAGATAGTACACAGCGTGTTCCACTTCATTCTCATTCTCCTGTGCCAGCATTACCCCCACGGCTTCCTTTTCGATGGCTAGGTACAATATCAGCGGCTTTCCTAGCCTTGGTGGTTGTAACACAGGTGGTTTTGTTAGGTATCTCTTGATGGTCTCGAAGGCTTACTGGCATTTGTCATCCCAAATTACTGGTTGAATCTTTTGGAGTAGTTTGAATATCAGATCACATATGGTTGTCAACTTAGCTATGAATCGGCTGATGTACTGTAGACGCCCTATAAATCCCCTCACATCCTTCTCTGTTCTGGGAGATGGCATCTCGGTGATGGCTTTTATTTTATCTGGATCGACTTCTATTCCTCTTTTGCTGACTATGTGACCCAACAGTTTCCCTGAAGCAACCCCAAACACATATTTTTTTGGATTTAGCCTTAAATTGTACCTTTCGGCCCTGCCCAGGAACTTATCTAGAGCTTCAAAATGCCCTTCTCTGGTCGGACACTTAATCATCATATCATCCACATATACTTCAATCTCTTTATGGATCATGTCATGTAGCAGCGTTGTGGCCATCCGTTGGTATGTTGCCCTAGCATTTTTAAGTCCAAATGGCATCACGAGGTAGCAATAAGTCCCCCATTCTGTAATGAATGAGGTCTTCAATTTATCTGTCTCAGCCATCTTGATCTGATTATACCCGGAGAACCCGTCCATGAAGGAGTACATTGCACTCGAGGCTGCACTATCTATCAATGTGTTAATGTGAGGCAAGGGAAAGTCATCATTTGGATAGGCCTTGTTCAAGTCCCGGTAATCAACACACATTCTCACTTTTCCATCTTTCTTTGGCACTGGTACAATATTAGCAAGCCATTTCATGTCGTCAACCACTTTGAGGAATCCGGCCTTCCACTATTTTTCAACTTCTTCCTTAATCGGGACCGTTCATTCTGGTCTTGATCTCCTTCTTTTCTGTTTCACTGGCACGACGTGAGGGTATGTCGGGATCTCATACTCCACAATCTCACAATCTATTCCTGGCATATCCTCATAGCCCCAAGCAAATACTTTCTGCCTTTTCATTAAAATTTCTTTCATTTTTTCACTCTTATCAGGAGTAATATCAAAAACAATTAATATGTTTTTAGAATTTTTAATTGTGCCTAAGTTAAATGATTTGGTTTCCACAGAATTAATATTAAATATATGCATGAAATGATCATCACAGTAAGAATAACCATTAGGTAAGACATCACACAAGTAAGCAAAGTCAGATTTCATTGCATTAACCTTATAAAAGAATAAATCATCAGCTTCAAAAAGTTCAGCAAGAGAAATATCAAAATCATCATAAAAGGTGTCAATAAAGGAGTTCTAGATGAAGGTCTCCAAGTCCACAGCGGCATCCTTACTCTGACTCGTGTCCCCTGCAGCAGCCTCAATGCCCTCAATAGTGATCCCTTTTCCTTTGGAGTCCTCTTCGGCAACAACATCTTTCTTACCCCCAATGAGTTTCGCGGCAACATCAGTAACTTCTTTATCCACTATTAGTTCTTCTAGCACTGGTTCATTCATATCCTTCTTACCCATATAGTCTACAAAAATCTCAAATCCAGGGACCTTCCTTCCATTCAGGATCAAGGGCTCAGGCTCACCTTCATAGGGACTGTAATTCCCTTCCCGCATAAATTTTTCCCAGAGAGTCCACTTCCCTTTACTGTCAGATCCATATTTCTCTCCGTGGTAGCCGAGTGCATGCCTCAGGATTTGTAACTTAGCTTTCATAAATTTTGGTGGCCCAGTCTGATTCATTCCCAATCTCAGCCCAGGCAGGAAGTTCATCCCTTTCATTATCTTCAGCACCTTCTCTTCCATAGAGTCTTTGTAAATCATGCAGAACTCAAATCTCGGATTTAGAGGGATTTTCTTAGGCGCTAATTTCAAGGTTGCGATGGCTGCCTTAGTTTCAGCTGCGATAGTGACCACTTTCCCCTCACGCGGGAACTTGATCTTCTAATGGAGGGTGGAAGGAACTCCTCCTAGGGGATGGAACCAGGGCCTTCCCAATAGTACAGCAAAAGTGATCGAGATATCGATCATATGGAGAATGACCTAAACTTTAATGGGTCCAGTCTTGATTAGAGCTCTGAATGTGCCTTTTACTGATCTTTTGGTGTCATCATACACTTTAATCACCAAGTCAGTAGACTATAAGTCAGCAGCAGTCAAACCCAACCTTGGTAGTATCTTTAATGGACAAACATTTATGGCCGACCTATTGTCAACCATCATACAACATGTCATCTTCCCCCTTATCTTGACCTTGATGAACAGTGCCTGGTAATGATCTTTCCCTTCCAGTGGTAGATCCTCATCAGTGGAGACGATTGCTCCCTCAGGCTTTTGCATCAAAGAACCAACCAACTGTTCAGGAGTTGTACTGACAACAAATTTCTTCTCATATAGAACCTGGACCATAGCATCCCGGTGGATTTTAGATTGCATTAAAAGCTCCCAGATGCTAGACACTGCTTTTTGAGGCAATTCTTTCCTTAGCTCTTCTTTCTTCTCGATTTCAGGCTCAGCTTTATGTTCATCTTTCTCAACTGGTAGTTCCTTTTTCTCATCCCTCTTTTGCTCGGTTGATGCTACCTATTCAGCCTCCCACTGTCTCTCACCTTCCCAAACATCAATCCCCTCTTTGGCTTTTTATCATTAGAGGACCAAATATCCATCATATTTATAGACAAAACCCCTCTCATGGGTGGTTTTGGGTTGGGCAATTTGGGTAGGCTCAAGGTCGATGAAGGAGTTCAGCACTTGTTCTTCAGCCAGGCCAGTGCCAATTATCAGGACTCGCTGGTTTGGAGGTGGTGTGTTTCGGTAATTTAGTAAAGGGTTTGTTTGAGTGTTTGGATTTTTGCTTTCTGGGTCTACCATCTTCCCAGAATCGATAAGATCTTAAATTTTATGTTTAAGGTGGGTGCATTGGTCGGTGTCATGATCGATGACCTGGTGGTATTTGCAATAAAGCTTTGGGTTAGCATTAGGAAGTGGAGTCTTTGGTGGTAAAGGTTGAAGAAGTTTATTTTTGATGAGCTTTTCAAGGACTTTTGAGAGGGGTCTTCCCAGGTTAGAGAACTTCTGGGGTTGTCCAATAGCATTAATTTGGACGTTACTGCTCGGTCCCTCTTTTCCCCTGGCTCTGCCTCCGAAAAACTTCGTCTCCTGGACCACATCTACTTCTTTTTGAACCCCGAATCTGTAGAGCTCTTTGAAGTTCTTGATCCCCAGATCTTTCAACTTTCTGGCTAGCGGTGGAGCGGATCCTTAAATAGCAATCATCAATTAGTCCGCTTCGGCCGGCCGGTGTCTCATCTGTGCCAACTTACCCCTCCACCTAGTCAGGTAATCAGAAAAAGATTTATTGAATTTTTGCTTAGTGTTTTGCAGATCCTTCAACGACACCTCCATCTGAGAGTTCAAATCATACTGTTTTATAAATGCCGTACATAGCTCTTTCCAGTCTACTTGTACATATGGGTCCAGAGAGTAGTACCAGTGGATTGGTGCCCCCTCAAGAGACATTGAGAACTGCTTCATAATCTAGGGAGTAGTTAGCCCAGTTGTCCTCATATAAGTGATGTACTGTCTCAGATGCAAATGGGGATCTTCAGTACCCGAGTACTTTTTCATGTCGGGGAGCTTGAATTTCTTTGGCAAAGGATCTTCGTTATCGAAGTCCATATCACTATAGTCCCTTGAGGCATCTAACCCATTTTCTTTGATCAGGAGCTGCATTTGAGACTTCATTTTTACCATCTCCTTGGCCCATTCTGGCTATTTAGAATCTATGGCAGATTGAAACCCTTACTTAGGAGGCTCAGGCAGTGCAGTTTCTAACTCGTCATCTCCATCCCTGGGTCTTCCATTTGCAGTCTTACCTTCGTCTAAGTCAATTGGCTGTTTACCTTTGTTGTTCTGAAGCATTTTCCCCATTGCTTCTCGGATAATGTTTCTGATATAGTAGCAATCTCCTCTTTCAACTCTCTCTTCCACTCTTCCAAGTCAAGATTATTAGCCATCGGTGTGGTCCCGTTTGCGAAGTGATTCTAACTGGTGTAGCTTTAGTCAGTCGACCTTCGTGAGTGCGTGTCCAAACAGAGGGTAGAGGATCTATTTCTATAAAATAAGGGATTAGAAATATGCATGACGTGTATGTATGATATGCAGGGGCTTAATAAAATTAAAGAACTAACACATAAACAACCACATGTAGGGTCTCAAATAAACAGCCTTCCAACCTCATTTCTCCTACACACGTTTTCAAGGCGAGTCACTTGTCCTAGGATTTTTGGTATGAGTTTTGATTATCAACAGGGGATAATAAAATTGACGTATATGCATAAGCTCTCAAAATAGAATAAATAAGTAGTACATCTCCTTCACAAAATTAAAGTCCAACATAACGGGCCATGATAGAAGGACGGAGCCCAATCTAAATCATGGTAGAAGGACAAAAGTCCAATCCAAAATGGTTCATCATTGTTGGGCTTGGGTTTTATGACTAAGGCAACATAACACATGCATCAAAGGGAAAACCTACGGGCAGTTACTAAGACATTACATGGGCTGAGTCTTGGGTAAAGTTAAAGGCTCCCACAGTCTATTATATACTTTTTCCGTCTCCCCACTCAAGGGTCTGAATGACGTACTCAATTGTACTACACTGTGAGTGACAATAGCTATATACTCCACCACCAGGTTTGAGTGAAACACAAGTACCAGAGCAATAACTATTATCGGGTTATTCGGGACTGTTGCACAGTATGTGAAAATGGTGTAATGAATGTAGATGCAGAAGGAATAATTAGATAATTAAAAATAATAAAATATAAAACACTGGAATCAGTTTCTCTATCCCCAGTGGAGTCGCCACTGTAGGCGGCGGGGTTCAGCGCGCGCCCAAGTATCCGGCGACTACGGTACTGTGCGGGCTCAGGGCCTGCTAGGAGTATAACTCTGGACCTTGATAGGCTTTGGTTGGAGTATGGAGTCGCCACCTGGGTGAGATTTGGGACACTTTTACAGCAACTGGATTCCACGGAGGAAGCCCAGCAGTCGTCCTCAAAGATTGGGTCCCAAAACTGGGTATGGGCTTTTAGTGGCCCACCTGACCTTACGATCGGCCTCCGTTTGTGTTTTATATTTTATTATTTTTGATTATTTTATTATTCTTTTAATTACACGCGAATGGCTGTTTAATCCGAACACTTTTCAAATTTTATGATTTGGTCCGAGTGATTAGTTAGTCCATTTTCATGCTATTGGGTCTTTGCATTGTTGCATCCATACATTCACATACACATCTATTCTAAATAAAGTACAAATAATTTAACGAGAATAATTAAAAGCGCACACAAAGAAATGGAGGGAGGAGAAATGAATTACAACCTGTTTCACATGCAGATAAAAATAAATCACGACTTAAGTAAGTAAAAAGAATAGCCCGTAGACTATTTAATATCTAAGCCTGCAACACATATTAAAAGTTAACTTTTTTAAAAATAAAATAACCTTCAAAAATATAACAAAGTTAGTTCACAAAAATAAAAATAATCAATAAGCAAATTCTAGTTTAATTAATTACAAGAAAACTAAATCTAAAAATTAATTAAAAATATTTCACAATATCCAATAATCTAATTAAATTAACAAATAATTATTTAATTAATACTTAAATCATGCATGCCT
>CATIWO010387735.1:0-19335 GCA_949673435.1 Macaranga tanarius
TCATCTGGGTCCCAAAAGAAGCAATCAGAAGGAGTCAGTGACTCATAATTGTGCAAAACTGCAAGTGACAATAGCATTCTCAACATGGTTATTTCTGGAACCTTCCACAAGAGTCCCAACAACACAATACAATACAGAGGCCACACGATAACATTACACCGCCACCTCCATCATCAAAGATTCAAACTTTGATGATACCCAGTTCAGATAACAGCAAAAGAAGCTAATTTGGAGCAAAATCTGGTGAAAAAGTTAAAGGAAAGTGAAGAAGAGGAAGAGTAAATGGGGGTTGATTATTATAAGGTGTTACAAGTAGATAAGAGTGCTAAAGATGAGGACTTGAAGAAAGCTTATAGAAAACTTGCTATGAAATGGCATCCTGATAAGAACCCAAATAATAAAAAAGAAGCTGAAGCTAAGTTTAAACAGATCTCTGAGGCCTATGAGGTATTGTTATTATTATTATTTATCTTTATCTTTGATTCATTGTTCTTCAATGGTTTTCTTTTGTTTTTGTGTGTGTATATATATATATATATATATATATATACATATAGCATTAGCCATATCAAAATTGCATCTTTTGATCTGGGTTTGTTCTTGAATTGCTTCATCATGATCGAATTTTAGTGGGTTTTCACTGTTTTGTCGATTTCAAAATGAACCATTTGATTGCTTTATTATCGTCTGTTGCTGGTTTCTTTGCTTTGAAATGGTTAGTGTTGTTAAATTTGTTGAATACACATTAGCACTGTAGCTTGCTTATTGATTTCCTTCAGCCATTTTTTCTAGTGTCTGCATAAGGGGATTCTATCGTTTTATTCTTTGACTCATAACTGGAAAGTTTAGAACTTTGTTATATGTGTATCAATTATGTGATTACTGAAAACTAAAACTTTTGTCAATTTGATTTTTTGAACTGTTGAAAATTGAAATTTTAGTGTTCTCTTTTAGGTTCTTAGTGATCCCCAGAAAAGAGCAGTGTATGACCAATATGGTGAAGAGGGACTAAAAGGTCAGGTACCGCCCCCTGATACTTATGGTGGGACTTCCTACTTCTCCACTGGAGACATTCCTGGATCGTTCAGATTCAATCCATTCGATCCATTCAATCCCCGTAGTGCGGATGATATTTTTGCTGAGGTTTTTGGGTATTCGAGTCCATTTGGAGGCATGGGAAGTGGTGGTGGAAGCATGAGAGGAACAAGGTTCTCAAGTGGCATTTTTGGTGACGATATCTTTGGGCCTTTTGGTGAAGGAGGAGGGTCAATGCATCAAGCTGGCCCTAGAAAAGATCCCCCGATTGAGAATAGGTTGCCCTGTAGTCTTGAGGAGCTCTATAAGGGGGCTACCAGGAAGATGAAGATATCTAGAGAGATAGTTGATGTGAGTGGGTAAGTGCTCAGTTATTTTTTCCCTCTTGTTCTCTTTTGTACACTACATTTCTTTGTAGTATAATTTGTGAATTTCACTCCTCGCTATTTGGTCTTTGATCAAATTGAAAATGAAGATGCTTGTGCTTGTTTTAGATGAGTTGTGCTTGTTATTGTTTAGTTGTGAATAATGTGTATTAGTTTTTAGGGACTAATGTGTATTTGTTTTTTTTTTTTTTTTGTTTTTTTAATCTTTGGACAAGACTATGGATAAATTGTTAAAAGTGCTAGTTAGTGGTGATGTGACTTTGTGATCATTGAATATAGTTCTCCAATTTTTAATAGCGTAATTTTGGTATACCCTAGTTCTACATTAACTAGAATTTCCAATTTACAGCAAAGTTATTAGACAAAATAGAGAGGCAGTTAGGTGCATCTTTTTCCACTTACTAAGTCGTTACAGTTTTATGGTGTAGAATCATATTTTTCTGTCTGCATCTAGCATGGGTTGCATCCTTGTGCTGGAATCAATTATTCAAGCAGAATATGACACATTATGGACCTGCTAGCTTCACAGATCGCTATGCAAAAGACACTTGAAAACATAGAAGTTCTATCCTTGTAGAGTTGTAGCGTTTATATATGCCAAAAGGAAAATTCATGGAGTGTTTCAAGAGGATTGTGTGTTGTGGAATAACTTGCTTTGCATTGTAATTAGGGAAAGGGATACACATGCATTTATTAATATTGAATTTAAGCTGTTCTTGGCTGTTAAATTTGTCTCCTAAATTGATATCTGTATTTTCTTTGGGACACAGCAAGACTATGCAGGTGCAGGAAATCCTAACGATTGATATAAAGCCTGGCTGGAAGAAGGGCACAAAGATTACATTTCCACAGAAAGGGAATGAACAACCGAACGTCATACCTGCTGATCTTGTCTTCATAATTGACGAAAAACCTCATCCTGTATTCACCCGGGATGGGAATGACTTGATAGTCACTCAAAAGGTTTCTTTATCTGAAGCCTTGGCAGGTTACACTGTCAATCTTACTACCTTGGATGGGAGGAATTTAACCGTTCCAATACACAATGTGATTCATCCAAGTTATGAGGAGATTGTCCCAAGGGAAGGGATGCCAATTCAAAAAGATCCCACAAAGAAGGGAAATATGAGAATCAAGTTCAACATTAAGTTCCCAACAAGGCTAACATCAGAGCAAAAGGCAGGAATTAAAAAGCTTCTGGGTTCCTAAGATGAACTTCTGATATGTCATATGTCTCCGGAGAAAGAAAGCGGCTTGGTTTTGTGAATATGTGTTTAGGAACTACAAACCTCAAAACAGAACAAAATGAGGAATTATGGGGTGGTTTTTCTTTATACTTTATAATGCTATTTACCAATTAGATTTTTGGAGTTGCAGCTCCTGCATCGGAGTACTGCTATTTTCAAACAAAGGGAGAGTTTTTCTTTCTGGTTCGCAGTCTGTCTTAAATGTTAAAGCTGAGGGCTGATAAAGGTTATATGATGAAATTCAAGTTATAGTTCTCAATGAAGGGTACTTCCACTTCATCACATCACCAGGCTTTTCTCGTATTGTATGAAAGATCAGTTACATTCTTATGTTGTTACAGCTCTACCTACACAAGATTAAAAAAAATGAAAGAGAGCCATATGGGTTATTTCATAGTAGCAGACTCCATTTTATTGTTTTGGAAGACCATAAATTCATAATTTGGCTATTGAAAGGTTGACAAAGAGTACACTATTGATCGATGATTAATTTCCAATACAGGGAAGACGATATCAGCTATGCACAGTTACTGTTTCTTCTATAAATACATGAACTTCAATTACATAGTGAGGCAGTGCAGAAGACTAAAAGGATACAAATTAGAAATGGTTTTCTCGCACACTAAAAATTTCCTATTCTTGGTAACTTTTCTAGTCACTAAAGTCTGAAGATGAAGATCCACTGCCTTCATCTGGGTCCCCATTCTGATCTCGATCATCATCCCGGATTATATAATCATCTGAATCCCCATTTATATATCCCTCAACATCCATATCCCCTTGTTCATCTTCGTCCATGTCCACTTCGTCTTCATCATCATCATCATCCTCATCCTCATTGGGATCCATGTTATAATCACTTCCCTCAAGTAAGTCATCCGACTTCCCATTAAATCCACCAGTATATTCGTCAGCTGGCAGATCATCATATTCATCTCCTGTAGCTTGCCCATTTTCATCATCATACTCTGATCTTTCCGAGCTGCTTAGGTTTTCAGCATCCCCCAACGGGTATCTTGTTGCATTAGCAGTCCAGTCATCTCTTTCCGAATTTGTTGGTACTTTCTTATAGATTGATTCTTTGGCAATATTTGTCTGAGCAGCAACGGCTACTGTTCTCTTCACCGGTTTCTGCCTACTTCTAGCACTGCGGCGACTCCGCTTACGGCCTCCTCGTGCACGAGATTGCCCTTTCCATGAAAGTACTTGCTCTGATCTGCTGTTGTTTGCAGCCATACTTCTCTTGCCTGATTCCGATCTGGAACCCACCCTTCTTTTAGATGTTGTGCCCCCATTACGGTTACGACCTCGGCCTCGGGTTCCCCGTCCACGAGCCAATCCAGCTGAACCAATCCCTGGATCATCCCAGTTATCTTTGTGAACTAACCCACCTCTAAGAAGAGTTTCAGTGGGTTCAGTATTATCTTGGGAGTTCTTCACCATGGCAAACTTGGAAGGAAGCTTCTGATAATTATGGATGAAAAAATTGGAAAATTAGTCAGCAAATAACAAAAATTAATCCATCCATGAATCCAACTTCAACAACGAAAAAAATAACTATTAAACCAATGCCTTAAAAATCAAAAGGGCAAAGCTAATATAGAAACAACATCCTATTCAATCACAGGTAAAAGCTCTCTTCCTAGCACCCAATAACCACCAAATCTTAAGACGCAAACTAAATAGCAAGGAGAAAACTAATATGAAGAGAGAGAGTTCTATTCCACATCATTAACAATAAGCTCAATTTGAGATTATAGACTACTTACAACGGGGTCTCCATTGCCCCTGTCTTTCTGAGACTCCACTTTCTGGTGCAGCGTGTATGAAATCGATGAGTCAAATTCCATAACCCTAAGAGCTACAGCTGCTGTTGTTCGCGGTAACCATGGAAGCACAGGGATATTTTCTGCTTGGTAAGAATCATTAGCAGCACCTCCGGATGGGTAATTTGACCCCAAAAGTTCATTGGTCGTTTCAAATCTTGAGGACAAGTAATCCCTCTTAATAGAAACCTCCAACAATGTCAGAACCTGTGGACAAAACAATATATATAGTGTATGTGAGAGAGGCAGTGCGACAGTTGCATAAGATCTTGTTGCAAGGAATAAGTAAAATATCCTACTGAGAGGGGCAAATGAAAGAAGAAAACAGCAGCTAAACTAAATGTCGTGACATTCTGAAAATTCTAAATTTCCAGTTCAAAAAAACTAAATTTGACAAGTTAATGCAATTAGGACAACCATAACAAGTAACTTTCATGCAACAAGCAACCAAACTTTGCAGAGAAACTAAATACAATTCAAAACCTTGGACTTCCTAACCCAGAAGTAAAAAGATGAATGTAAAGGTTGACATCTTGGGTGCAAAAGATAAAAGAAAAAAATGAACTATAATAAAACATGGAAAAAATAATTTTAAAAGAAAAGGACTAGCATAAACCTGAAGCAAGTCCTCAGCTGATAATGAGGACTGCAGCTTCCTACCCCATGATTTTCGATAACCATTAGTCCAAACAACTTGAAGAGATTCTTGCAGAAGATAAGCCTGCAAAACCACGATCCAGATGGTATAAGCCACATTCCAATGGTTAAATTCACGTGCACAATCACAATAGCATAACAATAACATATTTAATTTTTTACAAATCAGAAAGAAAAGGAAGGCGCTCACCTCAATCAAAGCTAATTTCATTTTAAGCAACCTGATCCTCAGTGTAGAAGATAAAGCATGTGAATTGTGATCATGCTTAACCCTCAGTTTCTCTTCAAAATGAACCAAATGTTTGGAGCAATTCAAATCACTCCCAGAATGCTCGCATGTCCTACGGCAAGGACATTGGTCATCTTCAGAGAAATAAATTTCACGGCAGTAATCACAAACACAAAGTAGTTGTTGGCTTCTTTTCTTCCCATACTTCATGGCACATAATACCGAGGAATTAAAGCAATCTTTCCACATCCACTTCTCAAAATCTTGATATCTCCTCAAGGCATGATTCCTCTCAGTTTCATTCCTTCCAAGCTCAACTGAAAAGGATGTTGAAGTCTCAGGAACATCAGAATCTGCAACACATACACTGCTGCTTGGACTATCAGTACCAGTCCCGCAATCAGGGCCCATAACCATTTCCGCTGCTTCTGCTTTAACAGTGGTCCTACTTAGTCTCTCCTTGTCAGCACCTACCATCTTCCTCCTGACAGCTTCCTTAAAAGACATCTCAATCTTTTGTAACATCATGTGCAAATGGGATTCCCTAACCCCATGTACATCCAAAGATGCCAACAAAGAATCAAAACCCTGCATGCAAATTTTAGAATGATGATAACAAGGCACAGAAAAGCAGAAATATGCAGGCAAAAGGAGCGGGGGAAAAAATAGGAAGACGGAGGAGAAGATGCACCGGTTGTTGCAGGTTAAGATTACAACATCATACTAGCTCTGCAAAAGAAAAATATTGCATGTGGCAGACATCTCTTGCTTTTGCTTCCATCAAAATTTCTAGCATAAAAAGAAAGCAGAAATGCGTGCCACAGCTAGGATATTGCAGATACAACACCATGCACAAATACACGCACAAGACATATTCAGTACAGTATGGTTGGTATATGAACTTGCAAAGCAAAAGCGAGTTGACTGTAATAAAATTGCTACCTTTTCAGAATCTACAAGCCTCCAACGTCCATTATGCAACTCAACAAAGATTCTGCCACAGCCAGGATCATTGCAAGAATTAGACGTGGTAAACTGCCAATACCGATTACGTCTGCGATCCTGACCAAGAGGCAATGATCTATACACATACATCTCCTCTGCCTTATGACCAATGAAAGATTTTAATTGTGAGCGTGACTTATCTGCAATGAGTCCTGGTTGCATATACAGGAGATTATCTGCACCAGCTGAGAGATCTTGCATTTGCAAGTTCCCTTCAGAAGGCATATTATTAAGATAATTCACGTCATTCTGTGGATCAGTTGACTGTTCCCGCTGAGCAGCAGCATTCCCAGACATCTCACTGGATTTTTCATTGACAGTAACCAATGGACTTTGTCTAGCCTCTGGCATAGACATTGTAAGGTTAGGTTCCAACTTGTTCCCTGAGAATGATGAACAGTGCATTTTCATCACATACTCTTCTTTCATACGACGTTTATCAAGTTGTGCCTCTGCCCACATTTGCTTCTTTAGAGCATTTGCTGCTTCCAAGCGCTCCTGAAAAGCTATAATTTGAGACAAGAAGAAAAAAATTGCTTGATTGCAAAATTTCGTCGGAAGGAAAAAAAGCAATGATACCTCAAGAACAATCCGGATTGAGTTTCCTTCTATTGCTACACCAATCAATGCAACAAGTGCATTAAGGCGCTCCTCAACGCTCAGATCTGAATACTCCCCCTCCATTAAACCTTGAACCCATGGTTCACCAAGATTGCTTTCATCAATATCTGCATCTTCTTCTTTAATGCTAACAGGCATACAAACATCTACAGATTCATCAATGGAAGCACCAACTCCTTTAACTACATTATTGCTGTCAGAATGCATTGAAGACAAACCCTCACCTACATTCTGAAGTCGAACTTGAGGAGTTCTGTTAACATCACCACCCTCATTTCCATTCTCAAAGAAAGACTTTTCGCTGAATTTGTTTGAATCTGGAGAACTGTTAGCCTCTGTCTTTGGGTTCAAGTCAGTACCTAAATCCTCAACATCAGGATCATCTGCCACATCACTTTCAGAATCTTCATCTCTTTCAGCATCATCAGCATCTTCACCATCTACAAAACCACTTTTAAATACCCGGATTCTTTCTCTGGCTGCTGAAAGTATTTCCTCAGCATCGACTGCATCCTTCCTATAGGCAGGACGCACACAATATGTTGATGGAGCAGTTCTCTCAAAAAGTTTTGAATCCCTTGACAAAGCAGCAGCAATTGAAGCTTCTGGTGTCTTGCTTGTTGTAAGATCCCTGAGTCCAGATTTCTTTGAAAAAAAGCGAATTAAATAAGATCCATACATGAAAGAAAAGAATAAATGAAGAGCCAGCAGTTTAAGTTACCTGAATCTTTTCTGCAACTTCTAGTATTGTCAAACCCTTGCTTCCTTCAAGAGAAAGAACATGAAATGCTGCAAATTTAACAGTACCAGGCGTCAAGCGATGCCTAGATCTGCGTGGATTAGAAAATCCCCTTTCTTGCATTATAGCAACAGCATTCTCAACTGCTGCTCCACTGCGTAAATTAGTAATTACATCTTCACCATCATTACCCTGAGTTTTAACAAGAAAATGGAAGAGAGAAAAAAGGAAAAAAATTAAAGTTATTATACAAAGGAAAGAATTAACATATTGCATGCACCCATGTGGCTGCTATATCTTATGGTAATATTGCAAAAACTGTACTTCTCAGGATCAATTAAAATGTCAAATTATTTCTAGTGGAAACTGCATACAAAATACAGTAACATCATTTTCTATGCTGAAACAAACCTAATTCAGATCATTCCATAAAAAAAGTAACAAAATTACCTACTGTTTATTTTTTATAAATAAGACATTTATTAACAAAGATTAAGGCAAAGGCTTGTACACATTTGGCTAGAGTTTTTTTGAGAAGCTTTAAATAAAATAAAAGTACTAACTAATATTGAAAAAGAAAATAAAAAGTTAAGGATTGTTTTATCGTTTGGCCGACTGGAAACAGAACAGTTTCTACGCTGAAACAAGAAAAACTGAGGGAAAAAGTACCTCATTTTCATCACGAAGAAATGCCTGTTCAACATTTCTCTTCTTTAGTTGTGGCCCAAATCCAGCAGAAAGGGCAAACTGTCTCAATATTTCAGGCCATGTTAATGGGTTTAAGTGGCGTTGCCAGCTCCGAATATCAAAACCCCATGCATATGCCTGACACAAAAACCAAACAATTTTGGTTGAAAAGCAAAAAAACCAACTGAAAAAATGAAAAAAACAACTAAGAAAGGTTTACCCCTTCAACAATTTGCGGATGACCACCTCCAGGATTAGCAGCACTATTTTGATTTGCTCCCAATCCACTCACAGGTGTCCTTGCAACATCTTCAATATCTTTAATTATGGTTCTCAAAAGAGCAACATGTATTTCACCTAATAGCCTTGGATCCTGAAAGAGCAAAGAGTAAGAAATGCATATAAATGGCACTAAATCTAGGGCAACATGCTCCAAATACTCAAAAAAATACAAAGACATTGATGCTCACAAAATCATGAAATGCTTGGACAAACTCATCCAAAGTGAATGGCCACATCCCAAGAACATCCGCGAACGTAATTAAGAACCTCCAAACCTGTAAAAGAAAAACGAGACTGAGATTCACATGACACAATGCAAGTTGCTTGTAACATAAAGAAGAGTATCAACATAATAGGGTTTAGTTACATGAAGATATGAAAGCAAAACTTAATCACAACCATGTTTTGGCACTAGCCTTTCAAATTAAACTACATCTCTCATAGTTTTTCTTAGTTAATAAATTAATTGATTAAATAGTATTTTTTTCTAAACACTCCTTGCCACCTATCTGCCTATTAAACACAAAAGCCATAAACAGTTAGCAATTCAACAGAAGACAATGTACACATTATTTATGGATGGTTTTGACTCCTATAAGCAAACGACATACTCAGGAATGCACACAAGGGAACTTTCAAAGCAAAAAGATGTCCTTGCAGAAGTTATCATTCAATGTTTATACCCAAATTATCACTCAAAAAGTTGGATTCTCTCATTCCCATATTTTCTATAGAGCAGTTACCAGCATCCATTATAAGACATCAAACAGAGAGGGAGATTATAACTGGTGGGTTATTACTTCTACAAACATGTGAACAAAAATAATCATTCATATTCAATCAAAAGATGATTCCTGTTGCATGCCCATCTTAATTAATATCAGTTCCCGATCAAGAAAAACTGAGCAAAGAGATTCAGAACTGCTAAAACTCACCATTAGAAGATTCCCTACATTCTCCTCAGAATCATTCCAAGGTTGAATTGCAAATGGCTTCTTCAATGGCACAGATTTGGGAGGAAATACAGCCAGCTTATCTATAATGAAAAAAATAAAAAAATATCAGCTCATATAACAGCACTCAAATCAATTCACCCAAAATTCAAACATGTAAGCTTCTTGTTAACATAGTGTACTCACTCAAGGTTTTGAGTCTAAATTAAGACCCAAAATTACCCTGTAAATTTCCAGTCTCCCATTTCTATTTTCTCCATTCCAAGTTACAAAACATCTCAGAAAGGTCCATGAAAGCTCAACCCCACCCAAGTGATATCCACTCATTCTCAATAACCGAGCAAGGGCTCAACTTCTTTTTTGACTAAATCCCAAGGATTCACTAAGACACTTTACAATACAAGTATTCTAACAACTAAGACACTCTACATCAATCAAATAACTGTTTGTCATAATTGCTGTTAGCAGTTGTAGAACTGAATTCCATATTATAAGTTATAATTGTTCTGCAGCAATTCTTAAATTATATTAGCATCGCAAAGTAACATTACATCCTATTATTGCAGTCTATTGTTTTCATGTTTTCAGTGTCAGCATTAAAAAATTAATGTAACTACTGTAAATGGATATGGAATAATTAATAGCATTTGCATGAAATAAACCACTCATGTCACACTGTTAAACAGCTTTCTCTATATTCTATATGTCAAAATGATTATTCAGCCTCAGCGAACACAAGAATATATGAGTGATTGAACCACTTTCAGACTATATACTAACATAGGAAAAAGGAATATCATCCTAGAAAATTTTGAGCAATGGACAGAGAAAATGTCTAAGAGCACATAAAAATGGGATAGCAGTCTTCAAAAGAACGCAAGTCAGTTAGACATGTAAACAAAATTTCAGAACCAAATTGCTGCATGAACAAATTTGAACTATCACTCATTTTAAACAACATAAACTTCAACCATTTAGAAGGTCAATGAAGATGATAAAAGAGCAGATATAACCTAAAAACATGATACATCCTTCAACAGAGGAAGTGGTCATACAAGAAATGAGGTCAAGCACAACATAACCAACCTCTAAATGAATCAAGATTCTGAAGAGTTTCAAAATCAAGAGAAAGAACTGAAGACAGTCCCTTGCTTGAGGCAGCCAACTCCATGAGTTCTAAGCGCTCATCATCAACTAGTTCCATTGACTCTTTAGCAATTCTACGTGCAATTGCTCTCTCTGTAGCAGCCTTTTGCCTTGCTGCTTCCTTTTCTCTGCGTAGTTCTTCTTTTTGTCTCATTTTCTCAGCCTGAGTATGGCAATTAATGGAAAAGCACAGAAAAAAGACTAACTTATCCTCACATGCATACTAATAAAAGAGTAGTTACCACTGATACCCTCAAATACAAAGTTATAAAGAAAAGTTCAGAAACAGGGTTTCAAAATTACTCTGATAGACTCTTTTTGCAAGAATCTCTCCCTACGTTCCAGTTCACGCCTTTGCTCTCTCTGGATCCTCTCCTCTTCTCGTTGTTTTTCACGCAACAACCTTTCTTCTTCCTTCCGTTTTTCACGATCCTGCCTCTCCATTTCTTTCCGCATTTGCTCCTCCCTCTGAATATACAGTATAAGTTACATAACACCATCAGCATAAGACTTAAGGTTTGTTTGCCATTGCTGTAGGGAACCCAGCTTTTTGGAAATTTGAATTTTTATTTTCACTACTGCTTTTGACTAAAGCATGGTATATTATGCTTCTTCCCAAAGCTGGGCTCCAAAAAACAGCCATAAAAAAATTAAAAAAAAAAAAAAAAAAAAAAAGTGGAACTGCCACTTTAAGGTTGGCAGAAGAAATTATATAGATTGTAAGAAAAGACCTTTCGTCTCAAGATATCTTGCTTTTCAAGCTCTTTTCGGATCCTCTTCTCATGAGCTTCAACTTCACGTGCAATTCTCGCTTCCTCACTCTACAAGAATTTAAATAAGCATACATTATAATCAAGGATAGAAGTAATACATCAATAATGCACTGAAATTTACCTTGCGCTTCCTTTCAACACGCAAAACATCCTCATCAGGGGCAACCCTCCTATCAGACGGCATAAATGGATTGTCCAATGCAGTAATTGGGTGAGCATCCACACCAATATTATTTAGGGAGCTTTTACGTAGTACAGTTTCATACTCTGGCGTAGCAGATGGCAAAAGGTGGCCCTGCCTGCCTTCTTGGGGCATAAGATTTAAACTGGGCAACTGACTTGAAAAACCATATCCAGAGGACACTGGCTCATTTGCATGCATGAATTGTCGTGCTGTAGATAATGTTGCCGTCTTGGTGTTATGACTGTCAGCTGGTGAACCATAGTGATAGGACGGGGTAACTCTTTCATACGCATCTGCTCTAACAGTTGGTTGCTGTGGAAGAAACTGGTATTCATGAACAGGCCTTGTTCCCTGAGAATGAAATGTGGACATGAGATTTTTTTTTCCATATAAACACTAGAGATAGGATAGAGAAAACACAATTTGCATTGCACAAAAACATGGTGTTAAAGCACAAGAAAGCATCTAATAGCAAGTTCCACAAAGCTAAGAGGAGGAAACAAGGCCAACATGACTGTAGAAAAGAGTTGTAAATTCACAAGGGAAAGAGAAAAAAATATCCAAACATATTTAAAGCAAAAACAGCACCTAGTCAAAATCTACTAAACCTTGTTAAGTCCTTCCCAAAAAGCTATTCTTTCATTAATATAGCATTTATCATTCAATTCTACTTATTCCAAGTTGCAGAAACTGCAACCAATTCTATTTTGATAAAGCATCATAGAAAAAATGACTGTGCTATACCAAGAACAGCACTAATTTTGTGCAAGAGCATATTAAGTTAGATGCTTGTCAGCCTACACCTTCAAGGGAAAAATCCTAACACGCTCGGACAAACTAGGACACTTTCTGAAAGAGTTCTTATAAACATTCATGACAATAGTCCTACGTGCTATTACAGCAGCAGTTGCATTTTCAATAACTGAAAGATTCCAGCAGGATCTAACCTATATTTTGATCAAGGGAATAAGTCTCCCTTGAATGGGCATGGAAACACATGGACAAAGAGCAGTAGAAATATAAATACAATTAACATCTTCTCTAGCAATGCTGTAAATACATAAGAATATAGCCTAACCTTGACAGGTTTCACATCAGGATGCTCATACAAGTTGGACTCAAAAGGCCGTCCAGGCTGCTTCTGCTGCCCCATTGTAGCCGTTCCTAGTATCGTATAGAAAAAAGATCATCAGAGTTCAACTTCAGCAGGTTAGCAAACGCTGGTACATAAAGGCATGCCAAAATAATAGAGCAAGTGAAAAGGAAATAGTTAATATGTTAACTTAGACTGCAGCATGATTCACACCCCATACGAAACAATAAGAAAGAAAATCTAAGATTGGAATGAGCTGAAAAAAATAAATGTGACCAACAACTGAAAGCCTGTGACTTGGCAACTGAACTTTAAATAGTAGTACCACTCATTAGCTCAATGTCTTCTGGTAATAGTGTTACAAATCATAATAGTACTTTACTACTTCGCCAAGATCCTAGTTCATAATACTGGTTTTAAATGCTCAGCACGGTACTCATGCCAGCATGACATGAGAAGGGTAAAAGCATACTATAAACATCAATGCCCAGCCAAACTTTGTGGACATTCAGCGTACATCAAAGGACACTTAAATAGTAACAATTGAAAAAAATAAAAAAAAGAAGAAGAAGAAGAATAAGAATCTGCATGGATTGTTCACATCGCAGGAATTTAAAAACCAGTATAATTTTAGTACATTGAAACAGAAGAAACATTGACCAAGAGACAGGAGCTCAATGTCTCTTAATGCTATTTGTTATAGAAAAAAAAATAAAACTACTTATAAAGAAGCAACTAGAGAAAGGATAGAGTTGTTATAAAACCACGAACGAAAATTGGGAGCAGCAGATTCTTCTATTGCACCATATTATTCCTGGAAATAATAACAATAAGATAGCCACTACGGAAGATCAAAGAATTACCAAATTTACCTATAGGTGCACCAAATGCATCTGGTGGTAAAGGATCAAACTCCATTCCAAGAATTGGACCATCCTCCCTCAGTGGCTCCCCCAACTGAGCCTCCACAAATGTTATGGCTCTAAGCTCAGCTATAGACTGCTGTGGCTCGTAGTACCTCTTCATTGCCGACATATCACTAGAAATCCTTGCAACAGCTACTCCAGGGGTCCTGGCAACAAGTCTCCGAGAATCCATTCCATGAGGAAAAGGAGGAGTGGACCCAGAAGCAGGTGTGTGCATAAGTTCATTTCCAACGTCATCAGCTGCTACCCTCATTTCATCAGCTGGCGATTCGTCCTTGCGTTGGCGCTTAGCTGGTGGGCCCTTTCGGTCCTTGAGACGGCGGTGACAGAACCACATTTGTAACTGGCGATCAGTAAGGCCTAACTGTGCCGATAGCTCGGCACGCAATTCCTCCGAAGGGTAAGTCTCCACTGAAAGCAAACAAACAGAGAACAATTGCCACAGGAATGAGGTAGAAAAATTTAGGAAAATTATAGAGAGAAAATGTGCATTATTAAGAGCACAAAAAATATGAAGTAAAATAAGTCAAAATTAAAGCAAAATCACACTCAGTCACACAGAAGCAGTATAAATGATTTAAGTAAAAAAAAAAAAAAAAACAAACCAGCATAAGTTTTTTCAAGAATTTGAAGCTGAGAAGCAGTTTTCATTTTCCTTTTAGACTTAACTTCACCACTACCACCTCCTCCTCCTCCGCCGCCTCCTTCCGGCGGCTTCTTTTTCTCTCCTTCAGAACCACCGCCGCCAGTACTACCACCAGCAACTTCCATTTCTTACTTAAAAAAACCTAGAAATGGAAATCTTCAAGCAGCACCACCACCACTACCAATCCAACACTAAAAAAAATTAATACTAAAAACAAAAAAACAGAACGGAAGAGATCGCATATGGATGGAGAAAAAATCAAAAGACGACTGAGACGATGACGATGACGATGACGATGAAGATGAAGATGAAGATGAAGATGAAAAGAGGTATGGATGCGTGTGGATTGAGAGATGTGAGGCTGTGAGATTTGCAAAGAAAATAAAAGAAAAAGAATTATATTAATTATTATTTGTCAAAAAGAAAATTATTATACTATCTCTCTATTCATATTCCATCTAATCTATCTATCTATCTATCTATCTATCAAGTAGTAATTAATTTGCTAATTCAAAATAAATAAATAAATAAAAGAAAAACAAATTCTTTTTTATTTTGTTTTCTTTTATCATATGTTCTTGACTTGGAAAATGTTTGATGACAATAAATTTTTTGTACTTTTTCTTTTGATAGTGTAAACAAAAAAAAAATCAAATTATTGTTATTTTCTCTACAAACAACAACAACTGAACCACCACCACCACCACCATCATCATCATCATCATCATCATCATCAACAGTTTTATTGCTCTTTTTTGTTCTTTTTCTTCTTCTTCTTCTCTTTCCATTTGCTAATTTCATTTTTTTTTTCTTTAAAACAATTTTATTAATTTTTTTCAAGTGAAAAAAACAGAGTTTTTGTGTGTGTGTGTTTTTTGTCAGATTGATGCTTTTTTGGAAATTGATTCACTGCTTTTTTTCAAAAAAAAAAAAAATAGTGAGTTTTTTTTTTTTTAATAATTTTTGATTTTGGATTTTGTTTGGTTCTTTCTTCTAAATCGAACGGTTTCTTTTCGCGGTTCCTGCTGCAACCAGCAGCGTTCTTTTTCTCTTCCTTTTGCTACATCTCACACCACTAGCAGCGCGTTGCTTCACGCTTTTTCTCTATTAATGCTAATTTACATTCGCACTTTTTCTCTAATATTTTAACTCCGTTATATCATCATCGTGATACACATTCAACTTCTACTTGCTATTTAAAACTTCCAAAATTTAAATTTTAATCTCACTAAATTTTTTTTACCTTTTTTAATATGAAAAATCACATATCTGCCAACCTATATTCATACACATTAATTTTATTATATTAATATTCTATTTTGTGAGAGTACAAATCAATATATATGCGATTTTTTCAAACTGATATAAGATAAAAATAACTTTAGTGAGATCAAAATTAAAATTTTAGAAAATATGGTTAAACGTTACGATAGTGATTGTAAATTACCTCTTTATAGATAAACATAATTTATCTATTTATTTTACAAACTTAATTTTGTCTAAAAAAATTATTTCAATTTATTTTTATGCATATGATAAATAAATAATTTTTTCAACTTATTAAAAAAATTTTAGTGACATATCATTTTTTAGAATTTATAACAATTTTTAGAAAAAATATCTAAATTTTCATCAAATATTAATAAAATTAAACTTGATTTCGATGATAATAATAATAAATTTTTTATGATTTTTACATAGTACTAATAATTTATTTATTATATTTTAAATCAATGTTAATAATTTAATTCATGGTTTATTTTATACATTTATATATTAATAAAATAAAAATAAGTTATAAAAAATCCTATTATTCAAAAGATTAGAAAACTTTTTGTGATAAATTGAAATGTTTAATGATAGTGCCCAAAATTAGGTTTATAATCAATCCAACCCGCAAACAATCACAATGAATGGTTGTTGTACACAACGCGCTTTATATATGAGTATAACTATGACTATGAGTAGGGAATTGTACACTTTATTTTTGTTTCCTTAAAATAGAATTGGGCACTGAGTCCCACTCAGTCTTTTTTTAATTGTTATTTAATTAATATTTTTTTTATTTTTTAGTAAATTTGGTGTTGGGTTTAAGTCATGAAATTTGGTATTAGAAATTGAAAGTAAAAGACTGCTTTCGTTGACAGGTTCTTCTAATTTTCAAATTTGTCATGTTGTTGAAGTTTGACAAAAATTATCAATATATATATATATATATATTTATGTATGTACGCATTATAAATTTAATGATAAATAAATGTTTTAAATATAAATAAAAATTCTTAAACCTAAATCTCACTTTACATGCTTGCAATTTGTTTAGTATTTATTTTATAAACAGGTCAACTTTTTAGTGCAACCCTTAATCAATAGACGGCAGTGAAAAATACAGGTTTGTTGAATTTAATTATGGTAGGCCCTAAAGTTCCTAATGTGTTCAACTAATTAAACACAATAAGTTCTTATTCTCCCTTCAATTTTCTTTAAATTAGTGCTTTTATCTCCTTATTTACCTTAGCCTAATACAATATGTTATCACAACTTAAAAGTTTGTAGGGAAATATAATTGAATTAAAGTGAATTAAGATAGAATTATGATAAATTGGTTAGTGAAAGAATAATTAAGTGGTCACTTTTTTAAAAAAATATCATGAGGTGTAATAAATTTTATCGTTGTCAATTTGTAAAATTTATTTTCACTTGATTCGATTTAAAAGGAAAGACTACTTTTTACTGTACTGTTTACCGATACTTAAATCATATAATTTATTTATTAATAAAAAAATTATAATATAATTGAGTTGAAGTGATTAGTTTAATTATATTAAAACCAATTTTAAAAAATTTATTAAAAATTAAATTTAAAATTGCTCATGAACTATGAAACGTTGAGGAAAACTTCATTTTTAGGATTTTTTTTTTTTATAACTTATAAATGATCAAATATTTTAATTGATAATTGTGGTGAATATATAAAAAGATTGTTATTTGTATATATAAAATGATTATTCCAATTTACAAATGTTTATTGTATGCATGTGACTTCAAAAACAAATAAAAAATGCATGCACGTGACTTCAAATACAACATAAAGGATCATATGATGCAGTCAGTCTCGCAGCTCGATCCGTCAGCCTCCATAGCCTTTTTATGCTTAAAGGTACACCAATTCAAAATTTTAAGTGTGATTTCAATAATGTATTTTCATACTGGATGTATATTTTTATAAATCATTCATCTTAAAATATTAAATTTGCTTTGAAATCTAACATCCAAAAGATATAAGTGAACTCATAGATAATTAGTTTAAGTCGCGATAAATTTGAATTTTTTTATATAAATTTTGAGTCATATATTAAAAAAATAAATATTAGAAGAGATTTATTGTTTTTATGATGTTCATTCAGCCCGAACTTTAAAATAATCAAAAAGAAAATATAAACAGAGCTCTTCTTATGATGTTTATCCGGCCCAAACTTTAAAATAACCGAAATGTTTTATGATTACCGATATGAAAAATGAAGAAAAGAAAAGTGGAGTTCTTATATGTCCATTTGATTTGAATTCTAAAATAGTCCAAACTCACGTAATCATGAATGAGACACATCAAATATATACAAAATTATAAGAGGGAAAATAAATATATCAATTGTTTCTTTGATGCAATAAACAAACCGATCGTGCAATTAATATCACAATAAACAGACATTTCTGTAAACAGTCCCAAAAATTGTACAAGAATCATTATACAATTAAACATTGATTAATGTTAGCATTAAAAAAGGGTTGGCACTAATTAATGACGTGATATAGGAGAGCCAATTCCATGGCGTTTGGTAGGAAATTGAAGGAACAAAATACTTGAAACAATCCCAACTCCAACAGGAACAGCAACTAGCAAATCTTTAACATCTTCACTTGGTGTTGGACAAAAGCAATTCACAACATTTTTATCAAACAATGCCACCGCACCAAACACCACCATAGACATAAAAGCATGCAACAAGTCAATAAACCTTAGCTTATAATTTTCAGCCTCTTCTGCTGATAATTTCACCGGTCCATCGATAACCAACAATCCTTTAAACGTAGCGATCCCATATCTAACTTTACCACTTTCGTCTCGAAAACTATCAGTTAAACATAGAAAAAAGCAAGAAAGTGCACATATTATCAATAGGGCTAATGTTAATGCCATGCTGGTGGTGGTGGAGCATTGTCCTTGATGTGTCAAGACTGGTGATAAAATTTGGAATCCAAGAACAGAGCCTGTTGGGAGAAGTTTAGCTAAATGTGTTGTTCCTTTGAAGGTTTTTCTAATGGCTCTTTGTGCTGGTGTTTTTTGTGGTTTTTGGGTTGGCATTAATGGATTTTCAAGAAGTGGTTGTTGGTATTCTTGAATTGGTGTTTGTGCTTGTGATTGAGTTTGAGATCCTCCATCTTCTACCTTAATGTCCATAGTTTTTGATTAAGAATGTTTCTACAATATTTGGTGTTTTTAAGGAATTGTATGAATATATGCATATGTAATGTGAGTGTACAATGGAGTTTGCTTAAATAACATTGAAGAGATTAATAGAAACTTAAAATAGAAGGGCAGTTTTTTTTTTTTTTTCCTAATGCAAATTTATCACTTTTTAAATTGGTTTTTTAAAGAATGAGTTAGTGGAGACCTCATAAATGATGGGTTGGCTGGTAAATTTATTGTTAGGAAGTTTCGTTAAGCATAGTACTTAATGACTCTTAATTGTGTTGCAGTAGTGGGTTGCAACTTACAATATAAATACAAGGTAAAAAAATTAATTTGTCTAGTCCTAAAACATCTCTCCATCCATATCTAGTAACAAAAATAGTAAAATTACAAAATAACACACAAATTATCCATCTATTTTATGCTATA
>CATIWO010387786.1:0-19609 GCA_949673435.1 Macaranga tanarius
TGGAATTTTGTAATTTGATATGGAAAATAGGTGTTGGTTGACATGGCGAATCGATGGAAAATATTCTTTCTTCGTTCGCCATGTCAGCAAAATACCCTTTAATTTCAGCAGGTATCCTCTGTGAAATAAAATTGATATTAGGTGATTTAAAAGAAACAAATTGAAATTGGGTATCCGTTTTGAAATTTAATCAAAGTTCAGTGATTTAAAAGAAACAAATTAAAAGTGGGTCTCCGTTTTAAAATTTAATCAAAGTTCAGTGACTTGTAGGGTTTAATACCCCTGAAAAAAGGGTAGCAAATAGAAGGATTAAAGAAGAAGTTTTGAAGTTTTTAATTTTATAAGGTGTAAAATTAGAAGGGGCAACTAGTGATTTGGTGGGACAGCTGTGAGAATAAGAAGGAAAGCAAGGTGTTGAACGTAGAGGTAGAAAACTATAAAAAAACTAAAATAAAGAAAAAACCGTAGTTATATATTTTATCCCTCAGATAACGTTCTTAGCAACAGTACCAAAATCCTCTCCTGAAATTTATACCAAGCTCAACTCCCTCAAACCCATTCTCTCATTAATTTCTATCAATGAAACATACTAACATCATAGATAGAAGATAGTTTTTAGAGTTTCATGATACAATCTATGTGGAGTTATCTTAAATTCATCTCTGAACCAATAGAATTCAAGTTGCTCTAGATTTATAAAACAATTGGTTAAGTTAACTAGTATTGATTCAATTCTATTCTGAGTGAAATCATCATATTTTCCTTTGTAATCAGTTCTAAAATCCTTATTGAATTGGTTTCTCTTGATTTCTAAAATTAAGACACCGTAAGAACTAAACTTGTGATGGGAATGGTGCTGCTCTTCTAAAAGTTTTTGTCCATAACATTTAATTGATAAATTTCTTGGTTTAGCTAAACTTTTGGGTTGGATTGGTTGGTCTGGGTAAAGGTCTAGAAGCTTGAAAAAAGGGAGTTTGCACAGTTTGGTATGATAGAGGCAAACACCTCACCTGAGAAGCCACTCGTCCATTTGAACAGTTGAATGCCCCTCTGCTGAGGCGATGAGGCAATATTAATTAAAAAAAACTAACATGTAGGAATTAGATTACTATCTTTAAGCCAAAATTTATTCAAGCTTTTAATTTAAAAATAATAACTAATAAACAAAATAATTAATTAATTAATTACATTTCGTATAAAATATATTTATTTTAAATATCCATTCCAAATTAAAACTCTAAGAAAATTTACTTATATAGCCAATAATGAAAAGAACAAAATATAAGTATTCATGCATATAATGTCTTTATTGCCACTTTGTCTTCCAAAGAAAATTTAGATTGTGAGCTAGAATCTCACTAAACGCTTATTCATTTTATTCTAGGAACCGATTCATACACAATAGTAGAGCATCGGTCTAGTCTGTCCTCAAATCAGGTGGGTAGTTAACTATATAGCATTGGTTTGAATTTACAATATATATATATATATATAAAACATAAACATATTGTTATATTCACATCATATGTTTTACATTATATATTTATTTGAACATTTCCTTACAAATAAATTTTGATGAATATTAGCTTACTATTATTATTATGTTATAAATTATTTAGCTTATATAATAACATCAAGAACAAATAGCAATATTTTATTATTGAGATGATTAAAGTAATTTGAGATAGCAATATTCTTATTATTAATTTTGAACTAACCAATATTTTTAATAAGTATAATTTGTACTTAATTAGTTTCAGCAAATACTTCTGCAAACACATGGTTATTATTTTTACCGATTTTATTAGATTACAACAATAAATAACAACAAATATATTTTGAATTCAGCTTGATTTATATGAATAATATAGCTTGCAAATGAGTCTATACACTCATGATATATATCAATTAGATTACACTATGATGATAAGTGTCTATAATTCAATAATATTTATTAGTAATATTACTTAGCGATTGTCTTAGGGATAGCGCTTGGTATGCACATAGCCTTAGGGGCATACACGGGGTGGTTAGCCCTGAGGAGGCAGCTCTGCGCATGCGTATGACCAGTAATTTTATATACTTGAGTTGCTTAGTGCCATCATGCGCCCAATGTGACAGCATTTAACATATTTTATGGGCTATATTATAAATGAGTGTATGGAATGATTTATCAGGATTGTTCTTCCAGTTTTTGTAGCAATTAAATTAGCTAATGTCCTATGTTGTTTTAGAAAATGATAGTTTATTTTAAACTTTAGCTCAATAATAATTGATATATGCATAATCAACAGCTTTGTAACTATTATCAAGATCATTACTTCGAATGTGAATTTATTAGTAGGAAATAGCATTTTTCCCACTTTGTTATATTTTTAACCACTCATTGAGTATTATATACTCATTTCTTAAAATTATAACATTTTAAATCTTTTAAGGAATTAGATGTAGTCTTGAAAGTCTAGTCTCTATGCTTGTCTACTTCCTAGCATCTAGAGGAGGTTGTGCCGACAACTTGGTTACTTTGTCTTTTTATTTGTACATACGATAGCTCTAGGTATAGTACATAGGTCTGTAATGTTATGATTAATAGTTCTTATAAAGAACTCGGTGTGTAATTGTTAAGTAGAACCTATAGTATATTGGAAACTTAAAGCTTGTAGCTTTTGAAAATTGTAAAAGTTTATATTTAATCTATTAGTAATTGAAGTATATAACAGTATTTTAGCAAGTTACACCTATTCAATAGCTAGCGGAGTAGGTGTGACATTTAAACCATTATCTTGGGGCCTGTTTAAGGCTACATACAGACTTTTTAAGTTGACATTCATGATTTAAAATGATAAGATTCACAAAACCTTATAGTTAAGATATGTAAACCATTTTATCCAAATTACTATGGAGGAATGCATTGGACACATTAAGTTATCAAACTTCCTAATTAAAAGAAAAGGCTATGGAAAACAAAAGTTGGAAAGTGGTAGATTTGACAATGGGACTAAATGTCTTCATGTAATCGATGTCAGGTCATTGATTATGCCCTTTCACAGCTAATAAGGCTTTGTATCTTGCTAAACTGCCATCTTTGTTCCTCTTTATCTATAAAAACCATTTGGAACCAATAAGATCTTGATATGCATCTGGTGGTACTAACTCCTAAGTATCATTCTTCACCATGACATTTTATTCATCAACCATTATTTGACGACACTTTAATTACTTCAATGCTTGAGTGTAACTGATTGGTTTAAGTTCATCATGATATATAGTAAGGAGGGCTTTGAATTTTAGACAACCAATTTGAGAACGGGTAACCATGGGATAGGTTTGTGGCTGTTGTGAATGATATTATAATAAATCTACCACAAGAGGAAGACCATGAGATGATGACCGAATAGGAGAATATGGATTGGTTAGGTATTTGTCCAGAGATGAGGGAATAGAAGTAGTTAGAGTAGAGTAAGATAAAATAGGTTGAGTGGTCCTGGGACTGTGTAAAGAAGTGGAGGCTGAAGGGGAAATAGATGGTGGTATTTGAAAGTCATAAGACTGTGTATGATTGGAGGAATTCGAATGTGGTTGTTTAATAATGGAATTTGAAGGTGACGCATGCAAGATGAAATTGGGTAAAAAATTATGGATGGAGAATAATCCTTGACACTACACAACACATCTTTAATATTTGAAATTGAAAATTCCTGATCATAAAAAAACCATATGACGAGAGATAAGAAATTCCAAAGTGGAAATATCAAGACAAAGATAACTTTTTGAATTTTACTATATATATTCCATAAATACACAAGCTTTGGAATGTGGAGATAATTTATAAGCACTATATGGCTAAAGCCATAGATAACACAAGCTACCAAAATAATGCATATTTAAATATTCAGGATCCCTGTGAAATAATTTTTTCAAAGACAATCATAATCTAAAAGAGAAGTAAGTAATCAATTAATAATATACACATATGTATCAAAGGTATAAATCCAATATTTTGTAGGAACATGAGAATGGTGTAACAATGCTAATGCAGTTTCCACTATATGCTTATGCTTCCTTTCAGCACATCCATTTTGTTCAAGTGTTTTTGGACAAGCACTACATTGGGTAATGTTATTTTCTAACAAATATTTAGTTAATGCTTAATATTCACCGCTCCAATCTTCTTGAAAAGATTTAATAGAGCAATCAAAAAAATTTTCCACCAAATATCAAAATTTAATGAATACATTAACAACCTTAGACTTATATTTTATGAAATAAATCTAATAATATTTATTGTAATGATCATAGAAAAGAATATATATCAACTGCCATCAATAAATAGAACAGAAGCAGGTCCCCATATATCTAAATAAATAAGTTCTAAAGGTTTGTGAGCCTTAAAAGCAGACAATGAAAAAGGTAATTTATGGCTTTTGTGAATATGACAAGCATGACATACAGTGGATGTTTTATTCTTCCTAAAAGGAAGATTAAACTTATGTAGAACTTGTCTAACAGTAAAAGCATTAGCATGACCTAAGATATTATACCATTGAGAAAAACTAAAAGCTATAAGAGTATGAGGATGACTAGACTACTGCACAAGATCCAATAATATAGTGTAATAAACCACAATCATTCTAGCCTATATGAAGAGGTTCCTTCGTATGGATATCCTTGACAGTAAAAAAGTCAGAAAAAATTGAATGGAAACATTATTAGCAGTAATAGAAGGACTAACAGAAAGTAAATTGGCATAAGAAGTACGAACCCAAAATATATCATTCAAAAAGAAAGAATTATCAAAGACATGATAATGAGAGGACCCAATATGAGTGATATAAAGAGATTTACCATTACCAATTTTAACATCATCTGAGCCTTAATAATCAGAATGAATTTGTAAATTCTCAAGATTATGTGTAAGATGACGAGCGACGCTAGTGTTAAGAATCCATTGTTGTTGATTGGAAAAGGTTAATGGTGAAGCAGTAGTTTAGAAGAAAAAAAAATTGGTGAATGAACCATACCCTTTGATCTATGTAAAGGATATTGTGGTGCCAAGTGACCATATCCTAAACAATTATGGCATTGTACTGAATAGGTGTCAGATGGCATACCTCCTAAATAAGAAGACTTTGAAGTGTTATAATAAAAGGATTGTCCTCTGCCACTATTAAAATTTCAAGTACATCCTCTGCCCCTATTTGATCTACCATGAGCACGAGTAGAATTTTGTGTAGTGGCTATATGAGCAGTCGGAGGTATAATTTTCTTAGTTGTGATTTCAGTATTGAAAGTAAAAGTCCATACAAAGCATGATATATGATATCTTCAGATTATTACTGGAGAGACCGAATGAAGGGTCAATATGCAGAGTCTAACCCATTAATTGATGTGGATGAAGTGGCTTTGACATTTTTGAAACGTTATGATGCGCAATGTTGCTTCTAAGGGTCATAAATTTTACTATAGGTGGAGTCGCGGGGCCCATAATATATCAAATCGAAGCTGACTCAGAACTCTATAATTTTGCTTAATTAGTCCAACAGAGGTCGTTTTGACCTCCAAAATCCATCATTTAGGCCTTCGTTTTTGCATCTGAACTTTATGTTCTTTTTTGTTTTTAATTTTTGGGCCTTTTGTTGGGCTTTTCTTTTATTTTTTTATTAGGGTTTTGAGAACATTATTTATAGGGTTTGTTTGAATGTTGTTGGCAGTTTTTTGGATGATTTAATAATTAATTTTTAATTTTTCCAACATCGGCATTCTTTGGAATCAACGATTTTGATGCCTAATTCCTGGTAATTTTAGGATTCAACAGGTTTTAGAAGATCATAGACTAGAAATCGTGCGTGATTCAACAGTCCTTAATATTTATCTGTGTTTAATTACCTTCCACTACGTCATTAATGATCACTAGCACCAAATCAGATACAAAGCATTATATATGATATCTTCACATAGTTGTTGGAGAGACCAAATGAAGGGTCTATATGCAAAGCCTAATCCATTAATGATCACCTGCACAAAATTAGATTAAAAAATGGGAGTATTCAAGGCTGTCAAGTGATCAAACATGGCCTTTGCAAGTTGTGTATGCTGTGATATATTCTCAGAGCTTTCTTTAGTTAATATGACAAATCAGGACTTAATGGTTCTAACATGAGCTTTAGAACCAGCAGCATATGAATTTACTAAATGTTCCTAAACAACTCTACCTATTTTGGCACCAACAATTTGTGGAACATAAGCTTCTAAAATTTTAACATCCGTGTCCTTGAACCGGACTAAATTAAATTAATGATAATTATTTATATTTAATTTGATGTTATTAAAATTGAGATTTACTCCGAGTAATTATTGTCATTTTATTTTTGAGAATAATGGAGTAAAGAAATTTTATTTTATAGAAATTGGGAAGGATGCAATTGAAAGGATATTAGGATGTAATTAAAATAAATGAGAGTAATTGAAGTTAGGAGGAAAAGAAGAAAATAGGGGGGATCAAAGTGGAAAGAGGAAAGTGGAGTGGTTGGTTTTGCAAAGGAAAAGCATGGCTACGGTAGGGGAAGGAGAAAGAGAGGAGAAAAGAGAAAAAAGAAAAGAAAAGAAGAAAGAAAAAGAAGAGGAGTGCTCTGAAAACCCAAATCTGAATTTCAGCAAGGAAGAAGAGGATTCAAGCAGGAGAAAATAGTGAGTGGCACTAAACTTGAAGTTTTGTTTAAAATTTACGTTTGATTTGAATTTGAATTTAAAATATATGAAACTAGGGTCTAAATACTAGATCTTAAACTATTTGTGATGCATAGAGTCTGTATATATATTTAAGAGTGTTGATTTTGTCATTTTTGAGCTTTTGGATGGTGAAAAATTGATTTTTAGTTGAATTCTGCTACTTTTGTCGAACCAGAGGGCGCGGAGTCGGTGCCTCTTCGTAGAGGCGGTGCTTCCGCTCCTTGGTGGCAATGCCTCCATAGTAGAAGGGCAGTGCCTCCTTATCGGCAAGTCAGCCCCTTCACAATGGGGAGGTGGATGCCTCTACTGGGACAGTGGTGCCTCCGCTCAACTAGGGCGGTGCTCTTATGCAAAGGTGGTGCCTCTGCACCCCGAAATGCACCTTATTTTGATTATTTTTGGTTTAATTGAAGAATAGTCATGAACCGAACTCTAGAATAACATTCTAGGATATTTGAGATGTTAGGCAATGAGTTTAATCTTTAAGAATTGATATATGTTGAATAAATTTGAACTAAAGTACTAAAAAGATACTTGAATGCCATATATTACGGAGTCTCAGATAAAGAGACTAAATTATTGTGAATAATTGATAAAGAACACCAAATGATAGTGATAGAATTATGCCTTTACAATAAATATGAATATTATACAAGTTTGATAATTGATGAACACTCGAATTTGGATGGTCGAGATGCGCAGTGTTGCTTAAGGAGGACCTAACTTTCGGTATCGGATAAGTCACAGGGCTCGTAATTTATCAAATCAAAGCTAACTCAGAGATCTATATGGTCTTTGTCTGGGGAACCCGATGAACCCCGTTTTGATATTCAAATTCGATCATTTAGGCCTCTATTTGGAACTTCAAAGTTTTAGTTGCAATTATAGTCTTAAGTGTGTATGGCACTAAAAGTTAGAGAGCCCATGTATGAGACATGGCAGAATTGGGTAGTTGTGTATAGTCGAAGCCTAGGGCCGAATACACATACCACCATTTAAGGTGTAAGTCTATACTGAGGACATGGTAGCTATGGTAAGTGTGTATAATCGTGGCCGGGGGCCAGACACACATGTTAATATGTAGATGTGATTGGATAAATGTGTATAGTCGTTGCTTGGAGCCGAAACACTTGTTACCATATAAATGCGAGATGGTAAATATGCATGGTCATTGCTTGAGGCCGGGTACATATATTACTATATATGAGTATATCTGATGCCTGGGGCCGGATACATATGGTAAGTGTGCATAACCGTTGCCTTAGGCCAGATGCATATGTTATCTTATAAATTTACGATGGTAAGTGTATATAACCGTTTCCTGGGGCCAAGTACACGTATGCATAGCTATTGCCAGGGGTTGGGTGCATACTTTATCATATAGATGTAAGACTACATCTGGATATATATAGAGCTATTGCCTGGGGCCAGATATATATATCAAATTAGATTGACATTTGAGTCATTATGAGCTTAAGTACTGATCACACTTAAGTAGCAGTACCTTAAGTATTGAATATGAATAAATACTTGCGAGATAGTATAGCATTAAATTACCCTACGCTTGTGATCACATGTATGGGTATATAATACTTTTAAATAAATAGATTATTAATGGATGGTATATGTTGATGATGATCTTATTATGTGCCTGGTTAAGAATATTATAGAAGGATGTATTATAGCATGGTTAGTTGTTTCATTTATCGATTGATCTTTTATTATATTACCTAAGTTATATAAGAATTACTTTGTGGTTGAAATTCTGGTCATATAGGTGAGAGGTCGGTAAGTATCGATTCATTTTACTTACAAGATCAATGTGGAAAGTAGTTACTAGAATGGTTAATACAATGATATTTTGTGTGGGTAAGATAAGTTGATAAGCTATATGAGAAAGAGTTATAGTGTTTTTAGTTAAATTATTTACTATATATACCAGTTATATTTTACGGTAACTAAAAAGGCATTTCGAGGGATAACTCAGGATCGTGCCTGAAAGTGGTTATTTTTTAATAATACGATTGTCACGTCCTCACTACCATTAACTCCATTAATACATAAAATTAAGGAATTAATGATAATAAAGGTGTTACTTATACAATCAGAAAGAATCTCTTAATCAAATAGAATCTTTCACTTACTTAATACTAGAATCTTAATCATTATATGATGCTAACCTCATATAAACATTTCTATAAAAGAGTACCATTCATTCTTGTAAAACTGCAAGTACATGTTGGTGGATAATTATACAATATCTTTATTTCAGCATAAGCTAATACCTAATTATAATTGTACAATTACCTGTCATAATTTTCCACTTTTAAGTACTTATAATACACACAGATGGCAAATACTTTTAATATCACAACAACTCATAAATATAATAATAATAACATCAGTAGCATAACATATCCATCATCTATGATCAAAAATATATACATCAAATGTACAAAGTTGAGAGTACCAAATACTAATAAAAATATAACCTAATACATAGGCATCTATAAACAAGCATCTCTCTCTTTCTCAAGTAGTCGAAACTCCGGCCGACCTACAAATCATGATGATGGTGGTGGTGAAATGATAGCTCCAACCCTTGCCACACCCTCACAACCTCTCTAGCCCTATGGCTCAAAAATATCACAATAACAAGCACAAGAGGTGTCTATGGCCTATAGCAAAAAGCCCAAAAACCCAAAATATGCAGATGTCAAAACCATATTCGTCTCAAAGGTTAAACATTACGATTGTTGTTATTAATATATATATATATATATATATATATATGTATATTTTCCCCAATTCCTCCAAAAAATGATAACAATATACAAAAATTAATCTCTCTCATAATCATCTCAATTCTTCTTTCATGGCCCACACTGACCAGTTCACATGATTATTCACGAGATCATTCATAATACCTCGTATGTATATGATAAAAACTACAAGGATTCGCCCCAAATGCACCTCTAAATCCCTACACTATACCAAAGATAGTTATCATTCGAGTGGCCAGCTCCTCTCATATATATATATATTACCAACCCTTGCATATCATATATAATCTTTATATAATATTGATAACATTTGTAAGGGTATAATTATATCATTTCAATGTTCATTCACAAAGATTTCAACTTTGATTTCTTTTCATATATGATTTAGTCTCTTTGTCTGAGACTTATTAATAATGGGCATTTCATCAATAGAAGGTGTTTTTCATTCATTTTTATGTTCTAGTACATTATTCTATTGTTTGGTTCAAGAATACATCTGAAAAATTGGAGTTTACAATCAAACGGGTCGTGAAATTGGGCACAAGGGCGTGTACCTGAATCACAGAGGCGCACGCCTCAAGCACAAGGGCACCTACCTTTGTACAGAGGTGCCTGCCTTTATTCTCAGAGGTGTGAGCCTCAGTTTGAGGCACCATGAGGTGGCCGCCTTCCCATGGGCAGATGTACACTTGTACAAATAGGCGCACGCCTCTATTCTTCTGGAACAAGTGAAATAGAGGAAAAATTGTAAAAATCTCGGTTCAAAACTCCATTTAACAACACCCAACGATCATATAACATGTATATAACTTCAAAACATGTTAAAACATGCTAGAACCCATTAAAATAGTTCTAGATCTAGAGAAATATATCAAGAACTCATTAACTTTTGTATTAAATGGCTTAGAACCAAACTTGAAACAAAAATCCATAACAATTGATTCCACTCACCTATTTCTCCAGCTGATTCCTTGTATCTTCTTGTTTGGTTCGGATTTGAATCTTCAGAGCTCCTTTCTCTCTTTCTCTCCTTCTCTTTTTCTTTCTTTTTCCTTCCTTTCCCTTCTTCTCCTTCTTCCCTGCACGTGGCCATTCCTTCTCCAGCAGAAGCTAACAACTCCACTTTCTTCTTTCTACTTCGATCCCTCATCTTTCTTTTTCTTATCTTTTAATCCTTCTACTTGTAATTCTTTCCATCAAGTCCTCATTTCTTATACAATTACATCCTTCCAAACTTCGATTTAATAACATCAAACTTTATTTCTTATTTAAACATTATTTACTTCCTTATCAACAAAATAAACATCAACTCTAATTCACATCAATTTCATACATGAAAATCATCTCCTTAATTATTTACCTGAAATAATAACAATTAACTCCAATCAACAATAATTAATTATAATCAAATAATTCTTTAATTATCATTAACTTTAATTAATCTGGTTTAAGGACACGGATATTACAATTCTTCCCTCCTAATAGAAATTTCATCCTCGAAATTTGTACAAGCATAAATCAATTACAAAAGTCCTGGATATTTGTGTCTCATGTCCTCTTCTCGCTCCCATTAGCTTCTTCTTGGGAGTGATTTTTTCATAACACTTTAACTAAAGGAATAACTTTGTTCCTCAACACTTTTTATTCCCTAGCCAAAATTGCTATAGGTGCTTCCTCACAACTCAAATTTTTCTCTAGTTCTGTCGGTTGCTCTTTCAAAATATGAGTGGGATCACTTTTATATTTCCGTAACATGGACACATGAAACACATCATGTACTCCTTCCAGATTTAGTGGCAAAACTATATGATAGGCCACTGGTCTAACTCGTTTAATAATTTTATACGGCCCTATATACCTGGGACTTAATTTTCCCCATTTACCAAATCTTATTACACCTTTCCATGGGGATATTTTCAGAAAAATTCTATCACCCACATTAAATTCAATATCGGCTCTTTTAAGATCTGCATAACTTCTTTACCTATCCTGAGCTGTCGTGAGATTGACCCTAACTGTTTGAATATTATCATTTGTCAATTGGACTAACTAAGGACCCAACAACCTTCTTTCTCCCACTTCTTCCTAACATATGGGAGTTCTACATCTCTGACCATACAAAGCCTCAAATGGTATCATATCTAACATGCTTTGATGACTATTATTATAAGCAAACTCCATTAAAGGCACTTGCTTATCCTAATTTCCACCAAAATCTAATACACTAGCTCTCAACATATCCTCTAACACTTGAATAGTTCTCTCAGATTGTCCATCAGTCTGTAGGTGAAAAGCATTACTAAATTTTAATCTAGTACCTAGTGCTTCTTACAAACTTGGCCAGAATCTCGAGGTAAACCTCAGATCACAATCGGATATAATCGATACTAGCATTCCATGCAACCTTATTATCTCCTTAATATACAACTCTACTAGCCTATTCAAACTATAACTGATCTTGATAGGTAGGAAATGAGTAGACTTCATCAGTCTATCCACAATCACCCATACTGTATCATTTCCTTGCTGCGTTCTCGATAATCTTATAACAAAATCCATGGTTATATATTCCCATTTCTATTTTGGTATAGGCAACGACTGCAATAAGCCAGCTGGATGTCTATGTTTAGCTTTCACTTGCTGATAAGTTAAACACTTGGAAACATATTCTGCAATATCCTTCTTCATCCCTTTCCACCAATAATTCTTTTTTAAATTTCGGTACATCTTGATGCTTCCTGGATGCATTGCATACGCAGAACAATACGCTTTTTCTAATATTTCTCTTCTCAAATCCTCTTTATTCGGCATATAAATTCTCTTCCCCATCATTATCACTCCTTTCTCATTGTAACTCAAATCTTTATTCTTCCCACTCTTTACATCCTCAATCCATTTCAGCACTTCATCATTGGTTCTCTGACCTTGAGCAATTCTCTCCATCAATAATGGCCTCACCTTCAAGGTGGCCAACACACTGATAGGTCCATCTATCTTAAACTCAACATTCAATCTCCTGAACTCAATTAACATCGGCATTCTAATAGCACAAATGTAATCTGCCACTACATTGGCTTTACCCGAATGGTACTTGATCGTGCAATCATAGTCCTTTAGCAACTCTACCCATCTCCTTTGTCTCAAATTCAAGTCCTTCTGGCTAAGGATATACTTGAGACTTTTATGGTCAGTGAATATTTGGCACGTTTCCCCATAAAGATAATGTCTCCATATCTTTAAGGTGAAAATCACGGCTGCCAACTCCAAATCATATGTAGGATAGTTTTGCTCATAAATTCTCAGCTGTCTGGATGCATAAGCAATAACTTTGCCTTCCTGCATCAACACACAACCTAACCCTTATCTCAAAGCATCACTATACACCACAAATCTACTACCTTCTACAAGTAAAGTCAAAATAGGAGCAGTAGTCAACTTCTCATTTAAAACTTCAAAACTCTGCTAGCACTCAGGAGTCTAATTATACTTCACATTCTTTCTCAATAGCTTCATCAGAGGTGAAGCAATAATTGAGAAATCTCAAACAAATCTCCTATAGTATTCTGCGAGCCCTAAGAAGCTTCAAATTTCTATCACACTCCTAGGCAGTTCCTAATTTACTATAACCACAATCTTGCTCGGATCCACATATACTCCCTCAACCGATATTATATGATCAAAAAATACCACCTTATTCAACCAGAACTCACATTTGCTAAACTTAGCATAAAGCTGCTTATCCCTCAGAATTTCTAAAATAATCCTCAAATGATCTTCATGCTCCATGATAGACTTAGAATATACTAGAATGTCATCAATAAATACAATTACAAACCTATCCATATAAGGTTTGAACATTCTATTCATCAAATCCATGAATGTTACAAGTGCATTTGTAAGCCCAAACGGCATCACCAAAAACTTGTAATGTCCATATCTCATTCTAAAAGCAGTTTTAGAAATATCGGACTCCTTAATCTTCAACTGGTGATATCCTGACCTCAAGCATATCTTAAAAAACACCGTAGCTCCTTGGAGCTGATCAAATAGATCCTCAATCCTCGTCAATATGTACTTATTTCTAACTGTAAACTTATTCAGTTGCCTGTAGTCTATACATAACCTCAAAGACCCATCTTTCTTTTTAACAAATAACACTGGTGCTCCCTATGGGAAAAACTTGGTCTAATAAAGCCTCTATACAATAACTCCTATAACTGCACTTTTAACTCTTTTAATTCTACCGTAGCCATTTTATACGAAGCCTGAGATATAGGAACTGTACTCGGTAATAACTCAATCTCAAATTCAATATCCCTGTTGGGTGGTAATCCTGGCAACTCCTCAAGAAACACATCTTCAAACTCATTCACTATGGGCACTTTCCTCAAATCTATTTCTTCTATCCTTTTATCCACTACAAAGGTTAGATAAGCATCATACCCCTTCCTAAGATACTTCACAGCTATCATAGCTGAAATTATCTTAGTTGGAGCTTTTCTATTCTCTTATACGAAATAAATCTTTAAACCATTCGCCTTCTCAAAGACTACTCGCTTCTCAAAGCAATCTACATTCGCTCTATAGCGACTCAGCCCATCCATACCTAATACAACATCAAAATTGCTAAGAGGTAAATGCATAAAATCATATTCCATCTCATCATCACCTATCTTAACCATAACATCCTTAATGACTTTATCACAAATCACACTGACTCCCATAAGCATGCTAACCAAAACTGGTTCATCTCTATCAGCTAACTCAAACTTATTATGTAGGATAAAAGTAGATGATATAAAAAAGAAAGTTGCACCAGGATCAATCAACACACATGCCAATTTATTACAAATAAAAGTCATACCCCTTATTACGTCTGGTGCATTCTTGACATCCTTTTCAGTCACTGCATAAATCCTCACTTGTTGAACATTCTCAGTGGCACTAGTTTGTCTCGTAGCTCTTTCCTGAGCTTGTGGAGCTCTACTAGCCTCACTTCTAGTGCCAATAGCTCTTGTAACAATTGGGACCTTCCAACTCTTCCCGATCTAGGGGCATTCGACCCTTGAACTGAGGGTTCTCCAATTACACCTTTAGTGCATTCCCGGGCATAGTGTCCAAGTTCATTTCACTTAGAACACCTCACGTTACTTCATCCATAACTACCCATATAGTTCTTTCTGCATAAGTTACACCAAGGTATTGTTGCTGCTCCTCTCAAAACATTCCCAAAATAATTTTGTCAGAAAGATGGTACTGGTTGTCTCACGGAGATCTGGCTACCCTGCGGTCATATGTTTCCTCCTGACCGTTGATTACTCCTTGAGTAGGGATTAAACCTTGACTTCTGGCTATTACTACCCCTCCAAGATTACATTGAAGATCCTTCTTGATAATGAGATCTTGGTCTATTTACCATTTCTAACTCCTTATCAAGTCTTTCCTGTTCCATCACCTTTTTTACCCAACCTTGAAAGGTTGTTCCAGCATAGAGGTTCAACTTTTCTCTCAAAGAAACATGCAATCCATCTCAAAAATTGTCACTTTTAGCTTCTTCGGTAGGATACATATCCCTCCAATACTGGTATAAATCTTTAAATTTGTCAGTGTACTCTCTGACAAATATTATTCTTTATACCAAATTCATGAAAGAAGCCTTTTTTTGCTTCTAAAAAGTTTTAGTTATGTACTCTTTACCAAACTCTTCCTTGAATAGCTGTCATGTCAAAGCTTCACCATACAGATTCCTCACTCTATCAGCCAATCATTTGCTTTCAAACCCACTTATCTGCTTATCCTGGGTCTAAAGTCCTGTGGAAATTGTATGCCCCACACTTCTTCGTATGTTCAATGATGTCTCCGGGCTTTATGTATCTTTCTCCTTCTGCCATTACCGTTGCCATTATTCTAGCGAAATCAGTAGTGTCTATGTATACTACTGGGGCTGTTGGCTGGTTAGGTATATTCACTGGCATCACCAGTAGTGGTGCTACATAATAAACATTCCTCGCCCTTCTAAGCATATGCTCAAACATCGATGTGGAGGTAGCTGAAGTAGAGCTACCTTACAGACTATCCGCTCAAACTTTCGGTATTTCATCTCTTTCATTGCTAATCGAGGCTAAAGATGGAGATTCTCACTGAGATGTCCTACTCCTAGTAGAGACATTTGCTAGCTTTGCTAGTCTGACTCTATCTGGCTAGACATTACGTCCTCTGCCTCAACCTCTAGCCCTACCACGGCCTCACTCAACTGCTCTACCTTGATTCCCTATTAATCTACCTCTAATTCTTGCCATTCTCTGAAAATAAGATCATAAAACTTTAGAAATTCTCATTATCATCCTTTATATATACATTCCACAATTAATATCCACCAACTCAATATTTCTTAATATCTATAACATATAACACGATATTTCTTAATGTCTATAGAACTTAATAACCTAGGCTCTGATACCAAATTGTCACACCCTCACTACCATTAACTCCATTAATATACATAATTAAGGAATTAATAATTATAAAGGTTTTACTTATACAATCAGAAAGAATCTCTTAATTCAATAGAATCTTTCACTTGCTTAATACTAGAATCTTAATCATTACATGATGCTAACCTCATATAAATATTTCTATAAAAGAATACCATTCATTCTTGTAAAACTGCAAGTACATGTTGGTAGATAATTATACAATATCTTTATTTCTGCATAAGCCAATACCCAATCATAATTGTACAACTACCTGTCATAATTTTCCACTTTCAAGTACTCATAATACACACAGATGGCAAAGATACTTTTAATATCACAACAACTCATAAATATAATAATAATAACATAAGTAGCATAACATATCCATCATCTATAATTAGAAATATATACATCAAATGTACAAAGTTGAGAGTACCAAATGCTAATAAAAATATAACCTAATACATAGGTATTTATGAACAAACATCTCTCTCTCTTAAGTAGTCAGAACTCCGGCTGACCTACAAATAATAATGATGGTGGTGGTGAAATGATAGCTCCAACCCTTGCCATACCCTCACAACCTCTCTAGCCCCATGGCTCAAAAATATCACAATAACAAGCACAAGGGGTGTCTATGGCCTATAGCAAAAAGCCCAAAAAGCCAAAATATGCAGATGTCAAATCCGCATCACACCCAGGAGAGGGTGACCTGTACATCTGCGGAGGTGGCATAGAGAACGCGGAAGGTCGTACAGATACCATCCAAATGCTCCTCACGGACGGCAGACAGTGAGACCTCCGCCCCTATGGGCTGGACCATAATACAGAAGACTAACTCGCACTACTAGAATGCAGCGATTTACCGATGAATTTTAGCGATGGATAAATATTCGTCTCTAGTTACCGATGGATTCCCGATGGAATATATTTTAACAACGGATTAGCGACGGAAAAATATTTTCGTCGCTAAAATCCTAAAAAATTCAAGCACCACTATTTGGCACCTGAATTAGCGATGGATTAATCCGTCGCTAAATCTTATTAGCGACGCCAATTAGTGACGACCTATTAATCCGTCACTAATTAGCAACAACATTTAGCGACGGAAAAAATTTCATCGCTAAATGTCTTGATATATAAAAAAACCTATTTCTAGGTATTTCTGCAACACAAACCAAAAAATCGCCCCTTTTTCCCTCTCCCCCACACCTCCTCTCTGACGCCGCCGTCTCCCCTGCCACCAGCCAGTTGTTGGTCCACTGCCGCCGCCGCGTCCAGTCTTCTCGCCCAACCGCCAGCGTCGCCTTCCTCCTCACTCTGCTCCACCGGCGTTTGCTTCTTCTCCACCGGCTGATGTCTCCTCTGCTCCGGTAAGTCTCCAGCGGATTTCTTTGAATATTTTTTTTTGTTTGAATATCATTGTACTACATAATTATGTTCTAATTAAATGTGTGATTATTTTTACAAAAAATAATTGGATAAATTATGTTCTAATGGTAAATGCTAAATGTTAAATGCTTGAATAATTTTTTTTATATTTATTAAATTATTTTATAATTGTTTATGTGGTATTAAACACATATATTATACTTTAATTATAAACAAAGTAATTAATATTTTTGTTATTTATACTATATGATTTTATTTTAATATGTTATGTTTTGCACTATTAGAATAATAGGAAAATATTGATAAATTGGCAATTCAAATCACAAATAAATATTAAAAAAAAATTAAATTTTTAAGAAAATGATGTGATATATGAATAAAATAAAATAAAATAAAATAATTAGTTCAAATTATATTTCTATTTATATGTACAATTGAAATAAAAAATTCATATTTTATAAAAACTTACAAATTTGAAAGTTAAATAATTAATAATTAACAATTAAAAAATAAACTTCAATAGTTCCAACTTAAAGTTCAAATAGTTTAATATTGAAATTAAAAAATAAAAATAAATTATTGATAAACTAAAGTTAATTTTTGTTGTTAAATAAAAATATAAAGTGTCAAATTTTTTCATTTTTATAATTTACAAAATTTTTAGAAAATAATTTTTTTTTACACTAAAACATGTTATTTTTGTGAAAAATAAAACTAAATTTGTTTATTGTAATATATATATATATATATATAATTGTGTTTATTTATGGAGATAGACATTTTTTTTGAAGATAAAATGCGATGATATAAAATACATGTTATCAATTTTTTTGTGCAGTTGTGATGTTGTATAGAATTATTGGTGTTTTATTGCAGAATTGATCCTACTTTAATAGGGAGATGTCTTTATTTTAGGGGGAGTTCTACCGAATTTTCGGTAGAATCCTCATAATTTTTTTAGCTTTTTCTTTATAGGTGGTTTCAATTTTTTTGAAGATTGTATACGTTAGGAAATACGTTCTTATTTTATTTTCTTATTTTTAATTATAGATTTTTTCGGAAGTTACATATTGTATCACGTCACAATTACGACTGCACGTCATTGAGGTAATTTCATGCCAATAGCCTATTTATATATTTCTAACGAGCATGCACTGTTATACAATTTTAATTCTTTTAGATATATATGATGCATCAACGCCTATGGATATTAAAGTTGTAAAAATATCTTTTTGATTTTTTAGTTGGATTGTATGTGTATATTTTTACAAATCAGCACATGTATGTATATTAATTGTTTATTTGTTACCTAACAGTTGTTCTGAGTATGTTAAATAGCCTTAGTTAGCCGTAGAATACCCGTCCAGTGCACTCAACAATGAGTCCATTGGATTTTTCGAGTGGACAGTTTGTATAAGTGATGTTGACATTCTCGATCATATACAAAACTTATGCATACAGTATAGATAGGTTCAACTTCTTTTTGGCAATTGTTCTCTAGGTGCATATCATGCTATATGCCATGCAAAGCCACTGCATAATATGCTTCATTTGGCATTGCTAGGTATATAGTTTGAATAGTGCACTTGGAGAATGACGCCGGAAGGCTGAAGAATTTTCTATATACTCTATATACATGTGATCGAATGTTAGCGCCATTTATACAAATGGGTTAGGGCCAAACCTTTACAAGCCAGTTCATATAAATAGGCTTTCACACAACTAGGTTCCCTATCTCTATACTAACTAACTTCAACCTTAATTACTGATAAATGAACCTTCAGGAGTACACAGATATAAGACAAGATCGGTTATGGATGTATGAAGGAAGAGTTATCAATGGGCTATTGTCAACAGAGTTCATTGATCATGTTGAACAGTTTATTGGCTTTGCAACTACACATCCCGAGTGCATGAGTGGGGGTAAAATTAAGTGTCCATGCACGAAGTTCAAGTATAAAAACTAATGTTTCCATGAACTTGACACTGTACGTTTCCACATTTTAAAGAACGGGTTCGTGCCTGATTATTGGAATTGGATATATCACAGTGAGTAAAGAATGACAGTTGAACATGATGTTAGTATATATGTGCCCTAGGGCCATTATTGTATGTAGACATTGTATATTTATCCCTTTGGTAATAAAATATTTATTTAAATCAAAGTGTTTGTTTATTTGAGTATTTACCCTTAGTATTATGTTAAATGAGTTTATTATCAAGAGTTGA
>CATIWO010387803.1:0-17638 GCA_949673435.1 Macaranga tanarius
CTTGGCCCAAGCCCATTAAGTGTTAATGGAATAGGGATAAAGAAATCCATGCAACCAAACATAGCCAATAGAAGCTTGGTGGCCAATCTTGCTATAGTAGCAAACTTGGTGACCAATCTTGCTATAGTAGCTAACTTGGTGCCTACTCTTGTCCATGCTACAAACTTGGAAGCTAATCTTGCAATAGTTACAAGTTTGTGGGAGAAGACACCAAGGCTTATTAAATAAGACAAGAAAAATTGAAAAGACAATTTTTGGAGATATAGAATTTTTGGCTAAAGCATTTAAAAAAGGAGAGAGTTTATTATATTCTTACAAAAAGAAAGAAAAATTAAGAGTGTCTTTTTCTTCTTCTTTTAAATTGTAGAGAATATATACATGTCACAAGAGTTGTGATCTCTTAACAAAAAACTATAATTGTACAAGTGTTGTACAAGGCAAATCCACCATCCTTGGAAGGATATTTTAAGTTCCATAGCTTTAAGATTGAAGAAGCTTTACAAGCTCTTGGGTCATTCAAAGAGAGGCTTGTGAGATAGCTTCATCTATCTTGAAAATCATCCGTGTTGCAATCCGTGTGTCTCGAGCTAGAGGTTTCACGTTTGGGAAACTTGGAGCTAGTAGATTCAACAACTAAAGCTTATCGAGCGTTCTACACACTAAGGAGTATTGTAAGTGTTACTTAACTCTTAGTACGTAGGGCTTGTAATTTGATTACATGACTACTTTATTTGTTGATAATATATTATTTATAATGCATATTAGTTGTGTAATTCCATGTTATTTGGTTCTTGGGGCATTGAATGGATTCAGACTTGATGCAAGTGTTACATGCTTCCAAAAATTTTAAGATTCCGCATTATTGGTTGCTTTGATCTCCATTCCCTTCAGCTACACACTTAGGAGTTTGTAAGTGTTACTAAACTCTTAGATTGTAGGACTTTTGGCTTATGATGCTTTGTGTTGTGTGTTGTTTTTAAAATCTTGTTCATGATGTATGTTTAGTCATGTAAATGTTTTTGTGATGTGAAGATTCCATCACCCATTAAAAATCCATCCAATAAGGGATTTTTATTTTCCACTTGGAAGTGTAGGATTCGCTAAGTTAGTGGGAGGGCATTATGATTAAAAACCAAATCTAATAGTGATCACAATGACATACAACTAATCAATCTTATTACCTTTTATAGAAATTGATAATATGAGACCATCAAAACCACTCTCCATCATACTTGACAATAATAGGCTTGCGGGGCCAAACTTTATTGATTGGCTAAAGAATCTAAAAGTTGTTTTAGCTTCCAAAAGGATACTATATGTATTAGAACAAAATCTTCCCGGTGATGTGTTGCAATTAGCATAGAAATATTAGGGTGTTTCATGTATGATTAGATTGCATTTAGTTCACATTTTAGCCTAGTCTTGATGAATTTCATTTATAATCACAAATGCCTTCTGATATTAATTATTTCTTAGTAAATGCATATGAATTTGAGTGATTTATTGGTGGTTTGAAGTTTGTTTGCAGTTTAGGGAAGTCATATGGGCTTATCGAAGTGATTTGAGGTTAAAAAAGTGGAGGAAACAAGCCTTGAAGTGTTGGCTATCTGTCACTACTCGGCACCTCTCCTTGAGGCTTGTCACGAGTCATGATGAAATCATTCTATCATGAGTTGGCACTACTAAATCATTTAGTCTTGAGTCATGACAGTGGCACATTGTCACTACTCGGCACCTAGCTTCACCACTCAGCACCGCTTGAAGGGACACGACCCTTCAGATCATGTCTTATTCTTTTAGCCATAACTTCCTCTACAAAATTTATATTCATGTGGCTATAGAAAGCTAATTCAAGGGGCTATAACTTTTATGAAGACATCTGAACCCATATCACTCATCTGAATTGACAAAAATGCCTTTCAAGTAACTGCTAGTGTTGAAGCAATGTGATCCTTCATCAAGTTTATAGCTTTTTGTGTGATTTGACTTGTACCCTTTGGCTATTAACTTCCAAACATATAAATACTTCATTTTATCTCTGGAAAATTATTAGAACATTCATAGAAAATTAAAAGACAAAAAGTAGTTAGGAAATTGAAGATCTTTTAGTGTACATTCAATTTGTGCAAAAGAGCATTTGTTTTGTAGACATTCTCTTTTCATAAAGTGACTATCAAAGGATTATTGAAGATTTTAGCAATCATTGCTAGACTTCTCTAACTCTTTCTCTTTATAGTTTTCTTGAAAATTAAAGATTATTTGTGTGTGTTTATGATTTTATTCATAATTTATCAAGGTTAAATACCTAATAGGTTAGAATTAAAATGGATGATAAATTCAATGAACTATATTGTTTACTTTCTATTAATGAATGAATGATTTGACTTTAATTGAGTTCTTAATTGTGTTATGTATGCTTAATCACTTTATGTAATGTCTTAGTCAAAGATTCACAATGAGAATTGGGGTTTTTGATGGAAAAGCAATTGTTGTCAATTAAGTTAAAAGGTTATACTAGATATAGGGAGTCAACTTCTAAAGGGGTAAAGAGAATTGTCATAGGGCTTCATAATCCATGTTTACATTAACATTGACATGAGAATGCTTGTAAATCTACTTAAAGACATCTTTAAATGACTTAAAGATTAGCTTTAAAGGTAATAGATGAATTCTCCAATCATTTCATTCATAATTAATAAAATTCACTTTGTGTTGTTAGTTCATTGATTTATCCTAAATTGTAATCTCCACCTACACTTCTTGACTTATTATTATTGTCGTATATTTTAGATTAATTATATAAGTTTATTGAATTTAGTATTTAATTAAGTTTATAATTTGACCATTTACTTTTTTGATTATTTGGTAAGGCTATTCATCTAATTATCTATTCGATTAATAATTTATTCCTCGATTTCCTTATGTTTGATCATTTGCTTATCTTATATTTAGCCATAGGAGCTAGGGTATACAATTTAACCCACATTAGAATTTTGTACCATTACCGGGGAAATTGAATAGAATTAATATTAGATTAGGATAGAGAAATGTTGCTTTAGGATTTTAGATATTTAGTCATTATAGTTTAATTTTCTTTATTGCTAATTATTTAGGTGTATTATTGTTTTCTTTTTATGTCCTCCATGAGACATGCTTCTAGTTCAAGTAATATTTTGTTCTTTGACCTTGAAATTGAATGCACTTTTCATCAATTGAATAGGGAACAAAGTCTGTTAAAAGAGTACGAAGAAAGACAAGCGAATATGGGTGAACCGTAAAGAAGGACTTTAGGCGATTTTGCCTTGTCAATCATAACCAAAAATTCTGGAGGCATTGTAGCTTCAACCATTGCTAATAACAATTTTGAAATCAAGCCTAGTGGCATCCAACTAGTGCAAAATAATCAATTTAGAGGTTTACTAGGGGAGGACCCATATGCTCATATCCTTACCTTCCTTAATGTTTGTGCAACCTTCAAGATTAATAATGTTTCAGATGATGTAATAAGGCTAAGGCTGTTTCCATTTTCTATGAGGGATAAGGCTCAAATTTGGTTTGCTAGTTTACCTAGCAACTCTATCACTAAATGGGATCAATCGAAGTAAGCATTCCTCCATAAGTACTTCCCACCACATAAGACGGTTAGGTTTCGTAATGATATTAGCACTTTCAAGCAAAATAAGGATAAGATACTTTATACAACTTAGAAGAGATTCAAAGAGCTTTAAAGATAATGTCCACATCATAGGTTGCCCGATTGGATGATCCCTCAAATTTTCTACAACGGGTTATCTGATGATGATAGGAGCATTGTAAATGCAACCTCTAGTGGTAAATGGATGAACAAGACACCAACAAAAGCTATTACCTTATTGGAAGAGCTTGCATCTTAAGGATATATGGGTGATGAAACCACTTTGGTAAAAGGAAAAGGAATACTTGAGTTAGATAGCATAAACATATTGAATGCCAAGGTAGATGCTTTGATGAAGCTAGTAAGCAAGGTTCAAATCAACTCGGTGGAAAAAGCAAGCTCAACTTGTGAACTATGTGTTAGTATAGATGTGCCCTAGGGCCATTATTGTACGTAGACATTGTACATTTATCCTTATGACAATAAAATATTCATTTAAATTAAGTATTAAGTTTATTTGAATATTTACCCTTAGTATTATGTTGAATGAGTTTATTATTAAGAGTTGATAATATGAGTGACAAATTCATTTGGCATATATGCTATAAATGTTCATAGTCGTTGGATTAATATATGGGTAGTATTAATCCCTAGACTATAACCTCTGTCTATTTTCTTGATCGGTATGTGATATCGATAGTGGAAAGTAGTGAGTCTTATGCTACTTGATATGAGATATTAGAATAGACACATGGATACTCATGTGATGGGTGGATCGAACATGTGACGTAAGATTTGTGATTGCATGGATATTCACTTTTGTCAACAATCACAATCTTGGACATAATGGTGCATATGGTCCTTTGACCTGAGGTGACATGGTTATCCATATATGGTTGGTTAGAGTTTGTTACTACTTACATACTTGTGCTATCCATGCATGGGTATATGGTGTGTGGTGGCTCTAGTTGTTTATTTATAGGGATAAGTGATCGGCCAAGATGAAATTCATTACCTGGAGTGAACCGGGATAAGATCCTATGATATCTAAGTTATTCTTGATGAATAAGTACATGGCTAGGGCTTACCGAAAAAGAGTTTGCAGTAGAAGTCATGTTTTATTGAGAATTTAACTTAAGATGCGGTTATATGATTGAGGTAATTAGAGTTTGACTATACTGTGACTCTAGACAATATCGGGATCTTGTAATGAAGGGACATTTAGTGCATGGTAATTTTGTTCTATGGTTCTTGTGGATCTACATAAAGCATTCATTTCTATTTGGGTAGTCGTGACATCTATGTTAGGGGTCACTCACGACTTATGGGAACTAAATGTGATTAATTGGGATTTTCACATTTAGGATGGAAAGCCATATCTTTAAGGGTTGCTTGATTGTCCTCCATATCCTTGGTTGGTGGAAGTTTTTGCAAGCTCTTTGGGTCAACAAAGGAGAGGCTTGAGGCTTGAACAACACCATCCTTGGAGGTCTTCCTTGCCAACCTTGTGTTTCAAGCTAGAGGCTTCACATTTGGGGAGCTTAAGCTTGTAGATCACCATCAACCAAAGCATTTCGAGCGTGCTACCAACTTAGGAGTATTTAAGTATTATAATATCTCTTAGTTGCTAGGTCTTCTTCTTGAAAGCATGATTTGGTTGATATGTTGTTGGTATATTCTTCATTATGCATGTTTAGCTATGTAAGAGTGTATGTGATATGATCTATGGGCATGAAAGTGTTTGTGTTAGATGCAAATATTGCATGCAATAAAAATTTTTAAATTCCGCATTTTATTGTTTCTCTACACACACTTTCCTTCAATTTCCACTTTAATCCTTATTCTTTCTTTTCTTTATATCTAAATCCGTCTATTCTCAATTCTTTCAATTACATCCTTAATTCCTTTCAATTCAATCCAAAACTCTATTTCTATCTTTTAATTATACTCTATTTATTTTCTTACCAAAATAATAATAATAATTAACCATAACCACATTAATTAAAAAAATAAAAATCAAATTCTTAATCATCATTAATTTGAATAAAATTTTCTTTTAAGGACACGGATGTTACAACTTTAATTAAATAAAAACAAATATTTAAACTACTTAAATTCTTTTATAAATAATAATTTAACTCAAAATAATAAAATAAGTATCAATTTGCACTTACTTAAATAATCATTTTACATGTATTAATGTAAAAATTATACATTATATATATATACACACAACACACACATACAATAATTTGCCAAACAATAAATAGTTTGTGATAAAATTGCAACAAATATCAAAGTTTGTGCATTGTTTTACAAATTATAAAAAAGATGCATTTTGATGTGGCGCCTACGTGAACTTACTTAGATTTTTCCGATGGTCACGTCAGCAAGATTTCATCAAATTTTCAACTGATGCATAGAATTGCAAAAATAAAAAGTTTGTGCATAAAATTTCCTAAATTAAAAGAATATGATTAAATTGCAAAAAGTGCTAAAGTTTATATATTTTTTTATAAATAACCCGAAAAAAGCTCCAAAATGGAGCTAATAAAATCTGTAGCTATTTTGGATAAAAACGGCTATCGGCTATGAATGTGGAAATTTTACCAAATACCTAAAATATAGCTGATTAAATTAAAATTTCTATTAGCTACCTACATCAGCTAAACTAAATACCCCTAAGGACACGAGTGGCTAAAGACTGAAAATATACTAGCTTAGCACTCTTTCGAGTTAAAACTATGCATTTTGACCCTTAAGGTAATTTATTTACTTTTTTTTTTTTGTTAATTAATAGGGTAATTTACTATCACCCCTAAGGTTTGGTCAAACTTACTTCTTCGTCCTTACATTTTCAAAAGTCAATTAAATTCCCCTTCAGTTTTAATTTTATTAACTATTTCTTCCTTCTGTTAAAAATTTTAGGAAATATTTTTTAGTCAATGGAATAAATAATAATAAAACTTCATTAACTATTTCTCCCTTCTATTAAAAATTTTAGGGAATATTTTTTAGTCAATGGAATAAATAATGGTTAGACTATTATAAATTTATTAATTTCCAAAAATACCCCTAAATGATCAAAAATTAGTCCTTATTAATGCATAAATGATATTTTATGGATTAAATTATAATTTAATAATAAAAAAAGGTCCTTATAGTTTTATCCTTCACACTCATACCCTCTCTCTCATCGAACAACAACACACAACAATCACCATCAAGAATAAAACCTCCGGCCATGAGTTTTGAGGATCTACAAGTAAAAGACCATTATTGTGTTCTTCTTCATCCTCTATAATGTCCAAAAGCCTATTGTAAGCTATTGCTGATGATATTTTTTAAATCAACACTGTTGTTGCTGGATTTATTGAGGTTTTATGGAAGAAGAAGCTATCTCAAACTTATGGCGAAAAATGAAGCCGCCACCATATACCTTCACCACCCATCACAAATCGACAATAGACCACCAATCTAAAAAGATAAGTAAAAACCACAGCAATAGCAAAATACCATCCACTGCCACCACCACATACCCCTACCACTTATTACAAATCAACAATAGTACACCACCATCATTAGTAATAAGAAAATCAATAATAAATATTGAACCTAAGAAAAATTTAAAAAGAAGATGATGATGATGCCCAATGTGGTCAGATTTCTAGCTCAAGAACAGTACTAGAGATAAAGACTCCAAAATTAAAACCAAAATTGAAACCCAAAATCTAAAATCAAAACTGATGATACATGAAATAATTCTCCAATAGTTATCTGACACCTGGATTTCCAATTGGCTAAATTGCCATATCAACCTCACTATTGACTCTTTGACCCTCTACTTGGAGGGCTATATCTCTGTAAAGAAGGGGAGATCCAATCTGTACTTTGTACCATATGCTCAATTGGACAGTGTCAGTGTGATCCCCTGTGTCTAGCAGGAAAGTTCACGTGTAACGGTTGAGGCAAGCATTAAATGGTTGTCCTGTCAATCACATCTTAAGCACATTATATTTAATTCCTTCTGAAAAACACTGTAGCCACAAGAGTACCAACCAATTTGATTCCTCCATATGTCCTAGAAGATCCTACCTACCTACACTATAAAAGGCCTTCTTTGAACAAAAGTAAGGGATGATTCTTCTATTTTCTCTCATTCTCTCTTTTAACTCATGATCTTTTTCTCCAACCGTTCTTTTGAAAACTCATTCTCTTCTTATTCACTTTCCACATTTCACATACTATAGTTCCACTTGATTTAACAACTTTGAATATGTTCTCGTCTAATCTCTCTAGTCCACGCTGACTTGAGCATCAGAGGGGCTTTATGAAGAACAAAGTCTCCCATAGCTCCTTTTATTCCTTTGACAGGGTCAATGCTGATGTGGCTGAACTAAGAAGATTTAGAGAACCATCAATTGGCACTGTCTGTAGGAAAAGATAGTTTCAAGGATCTTGAAAGCTATCCTTTAGCTTTGCTATGTTGTGTTAAAATTATTGACAGACTCAAATTGTTAAATCATTCTTGGTAGACGATGGTGGGGTCGAGCACGTCAGCTAGGAGAAGAGATGAACTAGGAGAGGAAGAGGCCATGCCTCAAAAAGAGAGAAAGACATGAGGTTATATTCAAAAGAACCACGTTCCCCTATGAACAACCAGATTGCCAGGGCGAGATCCCATACGGGGTCGTCAAGGAAAAATCTTGAAGTTATAAATATGCATGTCCGTACTATCTCCTCTCTAAACAGATCAGAAGAGGACTATTAAGAATTCCTAGAATGGAGAAATAGAAAGATAGAGTAGAACAAGCTGGCTAGCCAAGTGATCAACGCGACATCCCTGTTCTCAGAGTCTATTCAGAGAGAACTGATTCTCCATGCTTTTTGGTGTAAGATATTTCCAACTACACTTGTGGTTATTAGACAAACATGGTTCAATCATTTGCCACCTAACAGTGTCCATTCTTTCACTGACCTTAGTAGAAAATTCATCAGTCAGTTCATTCCTCCTGAGAAGGAAACTTCTTATCTGGAGACTATAGTGCAGATTAAAGGAGAAAGCCTTAGAGATTATGTGGTCAGGTTTAATATTGAAGCACTGAAGATACCCATTTAGAACTCACCCGAGCCATTGAGGAGATGACTAAAAGTACCAATAACCCCCCGTTCTTCAATTCATTATCGAAGAACAAACCCTCTGACCTTACGGCCCCCGATGGATAGAGCAGAGAAATATATTTGCCAAGATAATGCTTTCCATTCCAGTCATATTGCCCCTAAGAGAATAGAGATATTTGATGAGCTACCCCCTCCCAAGAGGGTCAAGAAGAGCATTAATGCTGTAAAAATTTGAGGAGCCCAGAGAATTCTTAGGAGACCTTTCACTCCTCTATGGGAGGAAGATGTAACACTGCTTGGCACGTCTCAATAGGAGATCTTAATGCTATAAAAGATAAAGAGTATGTGAAGTGGCCAAGGGAAATGCCCTCTAACCCCAAGAACAAAGATCAAAGCAGGTATTGCCATTTCCACAGGTCAGTGGGGCATGGTACTAATGAATGTCATCAACTCATATTAGAGATTGAAAGGCTCATTCAGTAAGGGCCCTTGCGGAATTTTTTAAAGAGTGATGATAATCACCAGAGCAATCCGATGATTAAAGACAAACAGCCTATACTCCCTTTGAATATAGAGGCAAGCAGAGTCATTCATTGGATCACAGGGGAGACCAATTTGATGATTAAAAGGGATGTAAAGCTTAAAAAGAATCAAGCTAGTAAAAAGAGGGAGCAGAAAGTGGATCCCTTATACTCTTATACGATCACTTTTAGTCCTGACGATGCGACAGGCATAGAAACACCACATACTAACGCTATGGTGATCATGGCAATAATCAATAATTACAGGCTGGAAAGGGTATTAATAGACGATGGTAGCTCAGTCAATCTTCTACCCTATAATGTGTTTAAGAAGATGGGAATTAGAGATGTTTGTTTATCATTTGTGTCCTCTCATCTACGAGGAATTAATGATGTACTAATCAAAGTGGAAGGAAAAGTTATTCTTCCTATAACCGTATGAGAGGAATCTGATAGAGGAGAAGTAAGAAGAGAAAAGATGACAATTGCTGAGTTTATAGTGGTAAAGGTATCCACTACCTATAATGCCATCATAGGCCGACCGATACTGTGTGAGTTTAATTTGTATTATATTGTGCATTTGATATCTCTGCATGAAGATGTCCTCTGAAAATGGTCCTATCATCGTGCAAGGAAGACAACTTGAAGCTAAATAATGCTATTCAATCTCTCTAAGGACCAACAGAGAAGAAGAAGTATTAGTGAGTGAGATTACAAAGATAGAGGGAAATATCGCTGATCAGAGGACAGAGCCTATTGAGGAGTTGGAAGCTTTTCCCGTCTCAGAGGAACACCCCAACAAGTGCACTCATATGAATGCTTATTTGAAGCCGCACTAAAAGACTATAGCAAAGGAGTTGTGTTGAAATTATTGACGGACTCAAACTATTAAATTGTTCTTGGCAGACGATATTAGGGTCGAGCACGTCAGCTAGGAGAAGAGATGAACTAGGAGAGGAAGAGGCCATGCCTCAATAAGAGAGAAAGACATGAGGTCATATTCAAAGGAACAACGTTCCCCTATGAACAACCAGATTGCCAGGGCGAGATCCCATACGGGGTCGTCAAGGAAAAATCTTGAAGTTATAAATATGTATATCCGTACTATCTCCTCTCTAAACAGATTAGAAGAGGACTATTAGGAATTCCTAAAATGGAGAAATAGGAAGACGGAGCAGAACAAGTTGGCTAGCCAAATGATCAGTGCAACATTCCCATTCTCAGAGTCTATTCAGAGAGAACTGATTCCCCATGCTATTTAGTGTAAGATATTTCTAACTACTCTTATGGTTACTGGACAAACATGGTTCAATCATTTGCCACCTAATAGTGTCCATTCTTTCACCGACCTTAGTAGATAATTCATCAGTCGGTTCATTCCTACTGAGAGGGAAACTTCTTATCTGGAGACTATAGTGCATAATAAAGGAGAAAGCCTTAGAGACTATGTGGTTAGGTTTAATATTGAAGCACTAAAGATACCCCATTTGGACCTCGCCTGAGCCATTGAGGCGATGACTAAAGGCACCAATAACCCCTCGTTCTTCAATTTGTTATCGAAGAACAAACCCTCTGACCTTACGGCCCCCGATGGATAAAGCAGAGAAATATATTTACCAAGATGATGTTTTCCATTCCAGTCGTATTGCCCCTAAGAAAAGAGAGACATTTGATGAGCTACCCCCTCCCAAGAGGGTGAAGAAGAGCATCAACGCTGTATAAATTTAAAAAGACCAGAGAATTCTTAAGAGACCTTTCACTCCCCTATGGGAGGAAGATTTAACACCGCTTGGCATGTCTCAATAGGAGATCTTAATGCTATAAAAGATAAAGAGTATGTGAAGTGGCCAAGGGAAATGCCCTCTAACCCCAAGAACAGAGATCAAAGCAGGTATTGCCATTTCCAGAGGTCAGTGGGGGCATGGTACTAACGAATGTCATCAACTCATATTGGAGATTGAAGGGCTCATTCAGTAAGGGCACTTGCGGAATTTTTTGAAGAGTGATGATAATCGATAAAGCAATCCGATGATTAAAGACAAATAGCCTATACTCCCTTTGAACACAGAGGCAAGCGAAGTCATTCATTGGATCACAGGGGAGACCAATCCAATGATTAAAAGGGATGTGAAGCTCAAAAAGAATCAAGCTAGTAAAAAGAGGGAGCATAAAATGGATCCCTTATACTCTTATACGATCACTTTTAGTCTTAACGATGCGGCAGATATAGAAACACCACATGCTAACGCTATGGTGATCATGGTAATAATCAATGATTACAGGGTGGAAAAGGTATTAATAGACAACGGTAGCTCAATCAATCTTCTACCCTATAATGTGTTTAAGAAGATGGGAATCAGAGATGTTTGTTTATCATTTGTGTCCTCTCATCTATGAGGAATTAATGATGTACTAATCAGAGTGGAAGGAAAAGTTATTCTTCCTATCACCGTATGAGAGGAATCTGATAGAGGAGAAGTGAGAAGAGAAAAGATGACAATTGCTGAGTTTATAGTGGCAAAGGTATCCACTGCCTATAATGCCATCATAGGCCGACTGATACTATATAAGTTTAATTTGTGTTATATTATGCATTTGATATCTCTGCATGAAGATGCCCTCTGAAAATGGTCCCATCATCGTGCAAGGAAGACAACTTGAAGCTAAATAATGCCATTCAATCTCTTTAGGGACCAGTAGAGAAGAAGAAGTATTGGTGAGTAAGATTATAAAGATAGAGGGAAATATCACTGATCAGAAGATAGAGCCCATTGGGGAGTTAGAAGCTTTTCCCATCTCAAAGGAACACCCCAACATGTGCACTCATATGAATGCTCATTTGAACCCGCACTAAAAGACTATGGCAAAGGAGTTTATTATGAGTCACTAGGGGGGATTTCACATTTAAACCCTCTAACTTACCAGGTATTCACCTAAGTGTAATGTCCCATTGACTCAATGTCAATTCCAGCATCATCCCAGTGTAATAAAAGAAAAAGAAACGCTTCTTCCTTCCTTAGAGGCAAGAAGCGATCGATAAAAAAGTTGACAAGTTAATTGAAGCCAAGTTTATAAGAGAAGTAGATTATCCATCCTAGTTAGCTAATATGGTTTTAATAAAAAAGGGCAATGGAAAATAGAGACTATGTGTAGACTTCACCGACTTGAATAAAGCTTGTCCAAAGGATTACTTCCCTCTCCCTTCCATTGACAAACTTGTGGATGCCACTACAGGTTACGAGTATCTAACCTCTCTGGATGTCCTATCAAGGTATCATCAGATCCCCAAGGATTGTGAAGATGATAAGAAGACATCTTTTATCATGGAGAAGGGGATTTATTGTTATACCGCTATGCCTTTCGGATTGAAGAACGCTGAGGCCACTTATTAAAGGCTTGTCAATAAAATTTTTAAGAAGCAACTAGGGAGGAATATGAAAGCTTATGTGGATGATATGATTGTCAAGAGTAAAACATTTAAAGGCCACTTGGAAGATCTACGAGAAGTATTTGGAATTTTGGGACAATATGGTATAAAGCTAAATCCCGAAAAATGTTTTTTTTCATCAAAAGGGGAAAGTTTTTGGGGTACATGGTGAGCAATAAGGGATAGAGCCAAATCCTGAGAAGGTGCAAGCAATTATTGATATGCCATTACCCTCTTGTGCAAAGGACATCCAATGGTTGACAGGGAGGATCGTGGCCTTGCACAGATTCATATTCAAATCAGTTGAGAAATGCCTACCTTTCTTTAAGAAGTTGAGGAAAGCTTCAATGTTTGAATGGACTGAAGAATGTGAAAAAGCTTTTCAAGATTTAAATGAATACTTGCAGTCTCCTTAAGTTTTAAGCAGACTAGTTGAAGAGGAAGAGCTATTCATTTACCTTTTAGCCTGTGACCAAGCAATCAGTGTCGTGCTAATTAGAGAGGAAGATAAGATGTAGAAACTAGTCTATTACGTCAGTAGAGTCTTATGAGGCTTAGAGTTGAGGTATGCCTCTATAGAAAAGCTTGCTTTTGCTTTACTGATAGCTATGAGAAAATTTAAGGTGTATTTATTGGGCCATCAAAGAGTCATTAGGACTGACACACCCCTAAGACAAGCCCTCCATAGACCCTCCACAGCAGGTAGGATGACAGTGTGGTCCGTGAAAATTAGGGTCTTTGGCCTATGGTATGAACCCAGAAAATCCATCAAAGCACAAATCCTAGCGGACTTTATCATCGAATACAATTTTAATGATAAAGCTGAGAGTGATGGCTCTAGCGAGAGGAAGAACGTGGTCCCTGATATGATTCTAGGATCTTCGACTAAATAGAGTTGTAAGTGGGATCTATATGTAGATGGGTCCTCCTACTCAAAGAGAAGTGGGGTAGGTATAATTCTAAAAGGCCCCCTCTAGTTCTCTATTGAGTATGCACTGAAACTCACATTCTCCACTTCCAATAATACGGCAAAGTATGAAGCTATTATTTATGGACTCAGACTAGCAGAAGCCATTGGCTTCTCAGACTTGAAGGCCCATAGTGACTCTCAACTGGTTGTGAATCAAATAGTAGGGACCTATGAAGCAAAGGATAAAATGATGGTATTGTATCTTCAACAGGTTAAAGGGATATTAGAAAGATTCAGAAAAAGGGGAATTTTAATTTATGTAGTTCAAATACCTCATTTAGATAATTAATAAGCAGACTCCCTTAGTAAAATGCCCTCACTAAAAGAAGGTTTCTTACCTGGTCATGTTCTCACCGAAACCTTATCCAACCCCAGTATCAACAGTGGCTTAAAGACGTATTCCATTGAAGAAAGCTCACGCTAGATGGATCCCATAGTGAAATATTTACAGATAGGCGGACTCCCGCCAGAACACATTAGACTCTCTATCAGATTTCTTAAAAACAGTCTCAATAGAGACATCAGATCTTTTGATCAAAATAGGTTCTGGGCTCTGGACTGGCTATACTGAGTCATATAACCTCTCATAATTTATTATCCATTTTCAAGGAATAGTTACAAAGTAATCATGGATTGCTCATCCTTTCCAAAGATGTTGAATTTTAAAGGAAAGACATTACCACATCCATAGCTCCTTAGATGGAAAGAATGGTTTAGTAAGTATGATTTCGATGTAGAGCATATTACTCAAGCTTTCGCAGAGAGCAGCATGCTTCATTCTCTAAGGAGGGAAGTTATATAAAACAGGGTACCATATGCCTCCGTTACGATGTTTAGCCCCTGAGGAGGCAGAATATATGTTGAAGGAAATTCACGAAGGGGTATATGGCACTCACATTGGTGGTCGTGCATTAGTAGGAAAAATTATAAGGTAGGGATACTTTTGGTCGTCACTTTTAAAAGACGCTTCCGAATTTGTGAAGAAATGTAATGCCTGCCAGAAGTTTGCCAATACCATACATATTCCATCTAATCAGATATGCCTCATCCTATCCTCATGGCCCTTTGCTTAGTGGGGAGTAGATATACTAGGGCCGTTTCCTATGGCCCCTGGGCAAAAATAATTTATAATTCTAGCGGTAGACTACTTTACTAAGTGGATAGAAGCTGAAGCGTTGGCAACCATCACCGCTCAGAAGGTTATTAACTTCTTGTGGAAAGAGGTGATATGTTGATTTGGAGTTCCTAAAATCTTAATTTTAAACAATAGCAAACAGTTTGACTATGACAGGTTTAAAGAGTTCACAGAAGGCTTGAATATAGAACATTATTTCAGTGCTGTTTCTCACCCTTAGACTAACGGGCAAACAGAAGTGTCCAATCGAATTATATTGTAAGACTTGAAGAAGAGGCTAGAAGGAGCTAAAAAAGTTGGACTGAGGAGTTACTGAGCATTATGTGGTCCTATAAGACTACCCTGAGATCTTCAACGGGTGAAACCCCTTTCATTTTAACCTTCAGGACCGAGGCAGTTATTCCGGTGGAGATAGGGTTGCCATCTCTCAGAGTATAATACTGTGACTTGAACAACAATGCGGATGATTTAAGGGTCAACCTTGACCTACTAGAATGGCTGATGGAAAAAGCCTCTATCAGGACAGTAGCACAACAGAGGAAAGCAGCACGCTACTTTGACTAGAGGGTCAGGCCGAGGCCATTGAGTATGGGTGACTGGGTACTCAAAAATCTTAATGTTATAGGAAAAGGAGAAGGACAAGAAAAACTATCTCCCAATTGGGAAGGACCCTTCAAAGTTACAAGGGTGATTAGGCCTGGAACCTATTACTTATTAGACGCAGAGGGCAATCACCTTCCTTATACCTGGAATTCTCAGCATCTCAAGAAGTATTACTAGTAAAAGGTCTCTTGTTCTTTTGTATACTATACGGAGCTATCTATCACTCTTATCTTATATTGTCTCATCGAGTGTTATGCTAATCAATATGGTATATTTTTTCCTTTAGAATATGAAACACTTTTCTAGTTGAGAAGATGTGGAATGCTCATTACAGTCTTATCATAGTATCACAATGAGTAAAGGTAAATCATTCAATAAATACTAACTCTCAGGAGTTATTCTCTCAAAGTATAATTTAATTCCATGCAAAGGGTTAAACAAAGCCACCAGGTGAAATCTTTAAAAAGACCCACTAGGATCAGGGATAACAGATCCCATTCCTCCTTACTCTGAAAAGGGTGCCTCAGAAAGTGAGGTGGAGAACACATCGAATGCATTCGAAACTAAAAATCTAGATGACTATTTCCAGAAGTGAAATAATCATATTAATCTTATAATAACTAATACATTTAGTTATGAAATTATTCCAAAAATAAACTCCTTCAAGAGGTTGGTAGAATATTCTCGAAATCAAAATATACAAAGGGAACCTTGACTTCCTGGCCAAAGAGTGATGGTAAATGTCATCGGAGATCAAAACATGCATATGCAGGAATGTGGATATAAAAGCATACAAAAGGAAGATATAACCATAACACAAAAAGAAGAGGGTATAAAGAAAAATCATCCATAAAGTATTTAGCAAAAGGAAATTATCCAAAAGACCACACAAAGTCAATCTACTTCATCAAACTAAACTATTGTTCTTAGTTAATAGCCCCTAAAAAAGGCCATTATAACATGATCACTCCTCACGAGGATCGCTGGTGGAAGGGTTGATAGAAGGATCGCCCTCTGACTCAATCCCCTATAGTACTTTCTAAGGGCCAGACAACTCTTTTCCTTCCTCTGAGAGTAAAGAGGTGTGTTCACGATCCTTCAGGACCTCGGTGGCCAAGGGGTCAACTGCTACAGGACCCTCACCCTCTTAAGGATATTCCTCCTGGTCCGCTTCAAGATCACCCCCTACCTCTTCAAAAGGTGAAAAGCCTTGACCAGGGAAGCATTTTTGAGCTTTTTTCAAGAAGTCCGTCTAACCTTCTATATTACTGTCAACAGCAGCAGAAGTCACGATTATTTAAAAATTAGTGAATTGCTAAAAATCTGCAACAACTTTGGAGATCTAGGCTTTGAATTCATTGGAATGCTTGAAGTCCACTATGGCTTGAGAGACAGTTTGATTGATTGCAATTTGCTTTTTTGAGTCCTTTTCAAGCAACTCCCTCTTCAGCTTGCTGATCTCAGTGGCCTGCTCAATTTTTTCTTTCTCAAACCAAACATTCAGGTCTTTTAGAGCTTGGAGGTCATCCTAGAGCACTAGGTTTGAAAGTTAGACATATCAGTTTTCAGTTAGGAATGCTCTGCTGAGATCTTGTCAACCTCTACTTCGAAGGAACGAGCCTCTAAGTCATGTTTGTACAAAAGGCCATAAAGCTGGTCCAAAGAGGAGAAATATTAGACAATGATAAACACAGTGATGAAAAAGGAAAAATACTTTACAGGGCTTACCAATTGAGTAGTATTGATGGCATGAGACCTCAGGGATGCTATGTCTTGGTCACATAGACCGGTGTGCTCTTGACAACCTATGTAAGTGTTACTGAGCAAGCAACGGACAATATTATATTGTAGGGAGAACCCCACTCCCAGGTACCTGCTGATCAGCGAGGAAGCCATCCTACCCTAAGTCTTGAATAAATCAAAAGTAGAGCTGCCTTCATGAGACACGATGGTGGAATATCGAGAAAGCTTTTCCACTGTAATTCAGGGAGTCATCCTGCCCTGAGTCTTAGCCCTTTGTTGAGGAGGGCCCTCATCATCCTGATGAGTGTGAAATATGTATGTGTTTAGCACTTTATTTTATTGCATATTTAGTTTAGAATTACATTGTTTAGTTAGTTTTTAATTAATTTAGTTAGTTTTGTTATTTTATTCTAATTTAAGTGTTTTTTTTGTTAAATAGGTAAATTTTGTTTAGTTTGTGGTTATAGGATGCATTTGAGAAGAG
>CATIWO010387869.1:0-35280 GCA_949673435.1 Macaranga tanarius
ACACATCATATACCTATACGTGGCTAGCACAGGTATAGTCCTTTGACCATGTCGCCTCAGGTCAAAGGACTATATGCACTATTATGTCCAAGATTGTGATTGTTGACAAAAGAGAATTTCCACACAATCATAAATATTACATCACAGTTTGATCCACCCATCACATGAGTATCTACATGTCTATTTTGATATCTTATATTAAGTAGCATGAGACTTACTACCTCCCACTATCGATATTATATACCGATCAAGGAAAATAGACAGAGGTGATAGTCTAGGAATTAATACTACCCTTATATTAATCCAATGACTATGAACATTTATAGTATATGTACTAAATGAGTTTGTCACTTATATTATTAACTCTTGATAATAAACTCATTCAATATAATACTAAAGGGTAAATATTCAAATAAACATGATATTTAATTTAAATGAATATTTTATTACCATAGGGATAAAAGTACAATGTCAACATACAAGAATGGCCCTAGGGCACATCTATACTAACAATCTCCCACTTGTACTAGCGCCATTTACTACAATATCTAAGACCTATCTTTTCAAGATGACATTCTAACTGAAACTGGGTAAGCGCTTTAGTCAGTGGATCAGCCACATTATCAGCTGAAGCTACCTTCTGTAAGAGCACATCGCCCTTTCTAACAAGTTGTCTGATAATATGATAGCACTTTTCTATGTGTTTAGATTTCTAGTAAGGCCTCAGTTCCTTTGCCAAAGCGATGGCTCTATTATTGTTGCAGAAGAGAGGGACTACCGACTCAATGGAAGGAACAACTCCTAGTTCGAAGATGAACTTCTGAATTTAAACAACTTCCTTAGTAGCATCCGATGTGGCTATATATTCGGCCTCTGTAGTGGAATCAGCAGTGATACTTTTTTTAAAACTCTTCCAGCTCACTGCACCACCATTACAAGTGAAGACAAACCCAGAGATAGACTTTCTATCATCCACATATGACTGGAAGTCAGAATCTGTGAAACCTATAAGCTGTAAGTCACCTCCTCCATAAGTCAAGACTAAATTTTTAGTCCTTCTCAAGTACTTAAAGATAGCCTTAACTGCCACCCAATTCCCTAAGCCTGGGTTAGATTGAAACCTACTAGTCACACTAACAGCATAGTCAATGTCTGACCTAGTACACAATATAGCATACATTAGGCTTCCTATAGCCGAAGCATAACGAACCTTGGTCATCTCCTCCATTTCCTCAGGTGTCTTGGGCGACATCTCTTTAGATAGGTGGATACTGTACCTAAAAGGTAACAATCTCCTCTTGGAATCAAGCATGTTGAACCTCTCCAACACCTTTTCCAAGTAAAGACTTTGAGATAAACCTATCATTCTCTTCGATCTATTTCTATAGACTCGAATCTCGAGAATATAGGTAGCCTCTCTTAAGTCTTTAATCAAGAAGGTCTTAGACAGCCATACTTTCAAAGATGTCATCATACAGATGTCAGTTCCAATGAGAAGAATATCATCAACATACAAGACTAAGAAAGTGAGTTGGCTCCCACTAACCTTCTTGTAAACATATGGCTCATCCTCATTCTTAATGAAACCATAAGAACGGATAGCCTCATCAAAGTGATGATTCCAACTCCTTGAAGCTTACTTTAGACCATAGATCGATCTATTAAGCTTGCACATTTTTTAGCTTTCCTCATATTCAAAACCCTTAGGTTGCTCTATGAAAATGTCTTCCTCAACATGACCATTAAAGAAGGCGGTCTTGACATCCATTTTCCAAACCTCATAATCATAGTGTGTGGCAATAGCAAGAAGAATTTGAATGGATTTAAGTATGGCTACTGGTGAGAAGGTTTCCTCATAGTCAACCCTTTGCCTTTGGCGAAATTTATTCGCTATAAGCCTAACTTTATAGGGCTCTACCTTCCCGTCTGCACTAATCTTTCTCTTGAAGAACCATTTACACCCAATAGGTACAATACCCTCAAGAGGATCAACAAGTGTCCAGACTTGGTTTGCATACATAGAATCCATTTTAGTTCTCATTGCCTCAAGTTATTTTGAAGAATCTTTATTATATAAAGCTTCTTCATATGTAGTAGAATCATCAACATGAATGCTTTCTTCATGAACATGAAACTCTTGCATATCATGGATAAAACTGTATCTCTCCGGAGGACGAAATACCCTACTAGATCTTCTAGGAGTCAGTGTGATGATATTCTCAATTGGAATAGGCTCTTTGGCTTGATCAATTTGTTGGGCTTCTTTAGATGACTCTTCATCTAATATTATCTTCCTTTATTTGCCACCTTCCTTAAGAACCTATTTCTCAAGAAATATGGTATCTCATCTTACAACAACTACTTGTTCAGCAGGAAGATAAAAGTAATATCCTAAATTATCTTTAGGATATCCAATAAACCTTCCTTTGATTGACTTAGGATCCAACTTGTCCGATTTCAGCTTTTTGATAAAAGCTAGGCACCCCCAAATCTTAACATATTTAAGACTTGGTGCCTTAACATGCCATATCTCATATGGTGTGGTAGAAACAGACTTGGATGGAACACGATTTAGGATGTAGGAGGCTGTTTGGAGTGTAAAATCTCAAAGTGATATGGTAAAATTGGTGCAGCTCATCATGGATCGTACCATATCCAATAAAGTACGATTTCACCTCTTGGATACACCATTCAATTGTGGTGTTCCAGGTGGTATAAGTTGTGATACAATGCCATGTTCCTTAAGGAACTCAATGAACTCGGTACTCAAGTATTCACCTCATCGATCTGATATTAGAGTTTTAAAACTTTTCCCAGTTTGGTTCTCTACTTGGGCCTTGAACTCTTTGAACTTTTCAAAGGATTCACTTTTTTTCTTCATAAGAAACAAATGCTCATACCTTGATAGATCATCTATAAAGGTTAAAAAGTAGTAGAAACCACCTTTAGCCATTTCATTAAATGGTCCATATACATCACTGTGTAATCTCCAACACATTATTGGCTCTTGCCATTTGTCTAACAAATGGTGATCTAGTCATCTTGCCTTGAAGATAAGCCTCACAAGTTGGATCAAATGTAGATTTAAGGTTTCTCAAGATTTTCATCTTTTCCAACTTCATGATCCTATCCTCTATAATATGATATAATTTCAAGTGCTATAGATATTTGGAGTTAGAGGCATTTTCAATTAGCAATGCATACACATCATTCACATTACTTTGAGGCATATTATTATTGGATACATTATCAACATAATATAAACCATGTATTACATAACCAATGCCAATCAATTCATTTCCACAATGAATCTTACATATATCTCTACCAAAATGGAATTCATAACCCCTACTAGTCAAACTAGAGATAGAGATAATGTTCCTATAAGCATTAGGTACATATAATACATCCTCCAATAACAAAACATAATTATACAAATCAATTGAAGTGGATCCTATAGCCTTGGCCGCAACACTTGCTCCATTTCCAAGTCTTAAGGTCACTTCATTAGGCCTCAACCTTCTCTCATTTGCTAGATCCTATAAGAATGAACAAATGTGAGAACTTTCACCGGTATCTAATACCCATGAATTATATAAGCTCTTAGAATATTTAGAAGCAAATAAATTAGAGAAAGTCTCACCTTATCCATCCTTACCCTTTCTTTTTATCTTAAGAGACTCAAAAAACTTAGGACAATTCCTCTTCCAATGTCCTTCACCTTGGCAGTGGAAACACTTTCCTTTGCCTTACTCTTCCCTCACAATGGCCTTGCCTTTATTCTTGGCTATTCCTCTTGTGGGCTTGACAATACTTGTCTTGCCTTTCTTTTTCTTATTACCTTTCTTCTTAGTCCCACTAGAAGTGGCAATAAGTGCTACCTCCTTCCCTTTGCTCCTTTGGATAGCCTTTTGGGCTGTCACAAGCATGTTAATAAGCTCTGCAAGAGTACACTCTATCTTGTTCATATAGAAGTTTACAATGGTTTTCCCAAAACATTCGGGGGGATGGATTGAAGTATCAAATCCACTTGAAGATGGAAGTCCATTGTGAAATCTAGACTCTCCAGCTCGTCCATTAATCTAATCATAGAGTTCACATGGGCTCCCACTTCCTCTCTTTCCTTCATCTTAGCACAGAACAACCACTTTGATATCTCATATCTAGTGGTCCTACTATGTTCACTAAATAACTTTTATAGGTGAAGTAGGATTTCCGTTGCACTTGTGTACTTCTCATGTTGCCGATGGATCTCGGTCCTCATGGAAGCCCACATAATGCAACATGCTTACATATGATTATCCTTCCATTTTTCAAGAGTATTATGCTCCTCTTAGGAAGAATTTTTGGGAAGGGGTCCAGGAATTTTCTGTTCTAATACATATGGTATTTTCTTAGAAGCTAAGACAACTTTTAGATTCCTTAGCCTATTATTGTCGAGTATAATGGAAAGTAGGTTTGATGGTCTCATATTATTAATTTATGTAAAAGGTAACAAGATTGATTAGTTGTATGTCATTGTAATTACCATTAGATTTGGTCTTTAATCTTAATGGCCTCCCACTAACTTAGAGAATCCTATACTTCCAAATAGGAAACGAAAATCTCTTGTTGGATAGATTTCTAAGGGGTAATAGATTTCTTAATGGGCCACTACTATTGCTCAGGTACACTTTGCCATTCTTAGAATAATTGTTCTCATTAAGTGGACAACTCTTGTCCATCATATCTCATATGAGGTTCCATTAATCCGACTCCTAATATTACGGGCCTCAGGTACACATAATTGTCATTCTTGGCCTTTGGCATTAGTTAAGTCCATATCATTAGATTAGTAAAATGTATGGATTTGAACACTACAAACCTTAGGCACTCCTATTTGCCATTCTTGGCCTATAGTGTATCCATACATCCACAACATCTCATGTTTAACAATAATACTATATGAATCTCTTGGGCCTTATGTACACCCCCATGTATCCATAGTCGATGCACACAAGTCTAAAACCATGCAAGTTATTACTCGAACGGAGTGCCTAGACCTAAATTTGATTAGAAGATATTTAGGTCTTTAATTAAGGTCTTACTTTGCACACTAGCTAGTTTACAACATATATATCTCATACATACATTGCTTGGTATCCATCATCAATCTATATACATATCACATACATATATAGCATGCCACAACATACATATCACATATATACATTGCACATGAAAAATGGATGCACAAATAAGGAGTGATTATGGGCCTTTCTTAAGCCTATTCTAACTCTTAGAATAATTACAAATGAGCCTAGCCTAAAAAAAGCCTTCATTCCATGAGCCTCCTTTGTCACCATCACCATGGGCCTTGATCCATGCCACCAAAGGTTGAATGGGCCACCAAATTGAACACTTCAATCTTCAAGTCACAACTCTTGTGATTTACATTCAATCCTAGGCATACCAAGTTAAATAATTTACATCTTAAATCTATGCAATTAACACTTAATTACATAATAATAGTAATAATAAAATTAATTATTATTACAAACCAAAGAATGTAAACTAAGTCAATGATAATTCTTTGCATGTATAACAAGCAAACATTCAATAAAATACAACTCTTGCATGTTATATCAATTTGCAAGCCAAAAATTAAGTTAAAAATAATGTCTGGATGTTGAAAAATGGCACTGGGGTGCCTCCTCAGCATTAAGGCATTGCCTCAGTGTGATCAGGAGGCGCCTTAGCCACTAAAGAGGTGCCTCAGTGACCCTCTATCCACTGAGGAGGTACCTCAGTCGCACAGAGGCATCGCCTTAGTGGCCAGAAGCCAAACCTGAATGGTTTTTTGCCATTTTTTCACTTTAAGTCATAACAATTGCAACCAACATTATATATATAATCACAACACTTACAATTATCATGATTTTTAACATGTAAAACTTGTGATTTAAGTTCTGATACCACTTGAAGGGACAAGATTCAAAGCAATTAAAATCAAGCGGAATTTTAAAATTTTGATTACATGTAACTCTTGCATCAACACTAGAATCTTACCCAACCTAAGATCACATCACAAGCAAACTTATTTAGCCAAAACATATATGATGGACAATCTTTCAAATCAACAAGCAAGTCATATCATCAAGTCTCAAAGCCTACCAACTAAGAGTTTAGTAACACTTACAAAACTCCTAAGTGTGTAGCACGCTCGACAAGCTTTAGTTGTTGTAATCCACAAGCTCCAAGCTCCCCACATATGAAGCCTATAGCTTGAAACACACAAGTTTCACAAAGTAGATCTTCAAAGATAATGAAGTACTACCCACAAGCCTCTCTTCTTTGACCCAAGATGCTTGTTAGAACTCCTCCAAGCTTGAATGTGTAGGACTAGGTGACAAGCTCCAATGGATATCAATAATGGATGTAGACTTGTACAACTCTTATACAGCAATGGCCTTTTATCTTGAGAGTTCACAATACTTATGAAAATTTCTATTCTCTACACTAAGAAGAAGAAGGAAGAAGATGATATATCAACCCTTTTCTCTCTTTTTATAAGAATATTAAACAAATCTCTCAAATGTGCATTACTATATTGTCTCTACACTACCTACTAACTTAAACACATCCATTTGATAATAGCTTGATTGTCTTACACTCAAGCTACATGTATGTATTAGCTTGAGTATCTCACACTCAAGCTACATGCATGTGATAGTTTGAGTGTCTCATACTCTAACTATATATATGGATAGTTTTATGTCATAAGTTGGATTAGTTTGGTTACAAGGATAACCTTAGCCTTTGCCTTCATTAACCCTTAATAAGTTGGGATAAGGTTATAAGCTTGTTTAACACTTAAACAAGGCCCACACCAAACTAAATAAGACAACTCATGGGCCCTTTTAAACTCTTTAAATAATGCCTAACTTTAATCCACTATTAATAATACATATGGTCCATCTCATGGCCCATATTCATTCTACCATTTGGAGGCAAATATTAATTTAGTCCTTGAACTTAATATTATATATTAAATCAAGTCCAAATTAATATTTATTTAATTACAATTAGTCTTAACCTTTGAATTTAGATTTCGGGATATGCTAAATCCCCGCACATGCGCAAATCCAATTCAATTAATTTAATTAATTAATTAAACTCTATAATTAATAATTAAATTAATAATTATCTTCATTGGTGCAACTCTTATGTGTGTAACTTACTAGGTTCAAGTCTAAATAGCAATGGGAAATAATATAAACACTTAATATTATAGAAACACCTTTCCATGCTAAATGTGAAAATTCCAATTAATCACTTTTAGTTTCCATAAGTCGTGAGTGACTCTTAGCATAGATATCAAGACTAACCAATTAGAAATGAATGCTATATGTAGATCCACAATAACCATAGAACATAATTATCATGTACTAAATGTCCCTTCATTACAAGATCTCAATATCGGCTGGAGTCATAGTTTAGTCAAACTCCAATTGCCTCAATCATATGACCTCATTTTTAGTTCAATTCTTGATAAAATATGACTACTACTAAAAACTCTTTTCTAGCACCGAAACTCTTTTTGGGTAAGTCGAGTTTGATCTGGCCAGGTACTTATTCATCAAAAATAACTTAAATAGCATAGAATCTTATCCCGGTTCACTTTAGGTAATGAATTCCATCTTGACTGATCACTCATCCCTACATACAACTAACTAGAGCCACCACATGCCATATACCCATACGTAGCTAGCATAGGTATGTAAGCGATAGCAAACTCTAACCAACCATATATGGATGACCGTGTCGCCTCAGGTCAAAGGACCATATGCACCATTATGTCCAAGATTATGATTGTTGACAAAAGTGAATTTCTATGCAATCTCAAATCTTACGTCACAGTTCGATCCACCCATCACATAAGTATCCACATGTCTATTCTGATATCTCATATCAAGTAGAATGAGACTCACTACCTCCCACTATCGATATCATATACCGATCAAGAAAAATAGACAGATGTGATAGTCTAAGGATTAATACTACCCTTATATTAATCCAACGACTATGAACATTTATAGTATATGCACTAAATAAGTTTGTCACTCATATTATCAACTCTTGATAAAAAATGCATTCAACATAATACTAAAGAGTAAATATTCAAATAAACTTAACACTTAATTTAAATGAATATTTTATTGCTATAGGGATAAAAGTACAATGTCAACATACAAGAATGGCCCTAGGGCACATCTATACTAACAATGCATAATTGAGGGTCATTCATACCTGTTAACTTATTAAATTCAGGATACACCTCCAGCCCTTCATCATCTGAACCTCTTAAACTATGCAGTTTATCAGCATCTACTGCAGGTTCATTGAACTCAGCATAATCTTCTTCATTATGATCATTTCCTTGATTTTTTGCTCCATTTCTTTGAGTTTTAATGGCCTCATCATGTTGTGCTTGATTTTCTTTAGCATTTCTTTCAGTTGCACTTTCAGGTTCACCATTTATTTCCCCTGTTTTTGTATGTCTAAAGATATCATCATCACTTCCTTCAAGATCATCATACATTTAACTCACTTCACTGCATCCTGATTCATTATCACTTTCACTCCCATCAGTTTGTTCACTTGGCTGATAATCACTGTCAGATTTGTTATCATCTTCCCATGGCTCACCAAAAAGCTCATATGTTTTAGGTTTTACAGTGTTCACATTTCTATTAACCCCTATTTCAGCCACAGGAACCCCAACTTCAAAACCATCCTCATATGCAGGTGGATTCTCATATGTACATTGCTTCTCAGCTATAGTTGCCTTCTCTGGTACAAGTGCCTTGTCTGGTATAGGTGCCTAGTCTAGTTATAATGACACATCAAAGTCATGTTGATTCTCACTTACGTATGCACTGGCATAGGTATTTGGATTTTGATATGCAGTTGTAGCATCAGAGTCAATTTGTTTCTCAACTTTATCTTCATTCTCAATTTCAGTTTCTATTTTCTCATATACACCCCCTTCTTCATCACCACTATCACTAGGCATGTACACAAATGCATCATCATCTACCTTGTGCACCATTTCATCATAGTTTAACATAGGTCCTCCCACATTCACATGATCAACATTTTCAAAAAAGCATATCTCCATGTCATGATAGCCTTCGTTATATTGTAACATATAAGCCAAATCTTTATCCTCCGATATCTCCTCGAAAGCCTCATTACTAGTCATACCCTATAATCTATACCACATTCGACACATTCTAGTATACCCCCAATTCTTGCAATAACACCGTAGCTCGAAGAATGAAAGCATGTCGACATTAAAATTATCCAATCTATTTACTGTACTGCCAAAATACACCATCTCAGGATTCTCTACCCAGTAGCCCCCATGGTGTATGACTAAGTTCACTGTCGTCATATCCTACAAGAGCAAATAAGTAATAACTTCTTAAATTTATATTAAATAAGCAAAATACTAATTTTTTAAAAAATTATTGAAGAACAAAAGAACTTCTATAATCAATAACCAAATTTACAATAAACCCATTGCCCAAACCCATTTACCCATATCCTGAAAACTTAAACCCTAAAACCCTTAAACTCTCAATTTTTTGTATCTATTAAAAAGGGACTATTTAGATACGGTATTTACATACCTTGTACCTTACGTAATAAAGTTCCCCTTTGTTCTCCTTCACAAGTTTCCAATTAAACCTTCACAGTTGAATTAAACTCAATAATCTTCACTCTTAAATCTTTAATACTGAAACTTGACATTTCAATTCGAAGTCAAAAATCATTGATTCGTGAATCTTCCATCGACAATAGCATTTTAGGGTTTTTTTTCATCTATTTTATTTGAAATAGAGATCGTTGAGAGTTTTGATAGTTGTTTAGGGTTTGTGTTTAAACAAAGAGTTTTGGGGATTTCTTTAAACTAATCTACGGTTTCGTTTTGTAGGGTTTATTCCAATGTATGTGCTGGCATATTAAGAGGACACGCGGACATTTTTAGACCACATCAGTGAACACATAGGCTTCCACATCAGCATCGTTAACACTGTTAATGAATGTGTCCTGATTTTGCTAACGTCCTAATTCACAGGGTACTTAAGTGTCACAAAAAACTATAGGGCCAAAGGTGTAAAAGTGCTAAACTACAAAGTACTTTTTTGTACTTATCCCAACAAATTAAATTAGGGATAACAACGAATTCAGTCTTATTAGTTGTACTCATTTTTTAATTTAGTCCTATGACCTCAATTTTTTACAATTAAATTCAGTAAAAGATTAAAAATTGCTCGTTAGTCCTACTCTGTTATCTCTAGCAAAAATAGCATATGTGGCACCAAAAAATGCCATGTGGATAATGATGTCAGTTAAAGTCTTGTCATGTCACAGGAAAGTGTTTCTCTGTTCCATTAAAAATTACAGATTTAATATTTATTTAAAAAATATTTATTTAGACTAATAAAAATTACAACTCACCAGTGTTTTTTTTTCCGTTCTTTATCTTCTTCCATTTCTTCTCCATCGAATCTCTGCTTCCACCTTCACTACACTACCACCACCACCACCACCACAACTTTATCAAATCTCTTTCTTCTCTTCACTTTTCTCTTAAAAAACACAAATGGTTCGAAATAAAACTTTTTGGTTATTATCTCCCTCCTCTCTCTTTTCATCGATGTTTAAAACCTCACATCATCACCTCCTACTTACCGCCTCCCACCACTTGTATCATCGTTGCCCACCGCGCCTACCACCGACGACGATGCTACTACAGTTTCTTGCTACTATCGTCGACTGTTATTGCTTCACCATCAAAGGAGTTGTTGCTTCTTCTTATTTCAATTTCTTGGTAATTATTGTTAACAAACTAAAAAAAAAAGTCAAATTCAACTGGGTAATAAAATTATACCTGTAATCTCTCTATTATTTTTTAGCACAATTATTGATGATAATGAGCTAAAGGGTAGTGGCGATGGTATTGGTTATGGTTAATCGGTGGCAGTTGTTTGTTGATGTTTGCAGATAGCCCTTTTATTTTTATTTTTTTGTTGATGTTATTGATGATGGTGGTTATGACTTAATTGGTAGCATTGGTGTTGATTTAAGGGTGGTGGTGTTTAGGTGTGTGATCGTGGTGTTCGGTAAAGAAGATGGTACTGGGTTAAGTGGAAACTTTTGTTTCAATTAGAAATCAACACCCGATAATTTTCTTTCTCAATTCTATATTTCTTGTTCTTCTCCATATTTCCTCCATTGTTAAGGGTTTGTTCTAGTGGCAGGTTTGGATTTGTGCTAGTGGTTCGATTAGGGTTTGTGCTAATAGTGGGTAGGTTTGAATTTTTCCTGGTGGTTTGAGTTTTAGGTGATTGCAATGGTATTAAAAAAAATAAGATGGTTTGGGTGTGTTGGCGCTTTGGGTGGTGGTGGTTTCAAATATTGATGGTGATGGTGATGTTGGGTTATGCTAGTAGGCAATGTTCCTATTAGTGTGGTTGTGGTGATCCTTGGTGTGATGGAAATAAAATGGCTAAGAAAGAATTTTGTGAGGTTGGATAAGCAGTAAAACTACTGCCAACAACGGAAGAATTTTGTGAGGTTGGATAAGCAGTAAAACTACTGCCAACAACGACAACAACATTGTCGATGGGTAGTTAAGGGAGGCGGTGATAGTGGAGACCTGGTGGAAAGCGGTTGGTAAGAACTGAGAAGTAGTGCAGATTTTTTTTTAAAGACTGGTGTTGTTTTTTTTGAAGGGCGAAATAGAAAAAAAAAAAAAAGGTAATTTTGGGTTAATTGCACCTTGCGTAATAGTTTAAGGGGTTAATTGCCTCTTTAACTTGTTAGTAGAAATCTTGCATGGCATCCACTATGATATGGCAATCCAACATTACAGGACTTTGGCTGACATCATCACCCACATGTCATTTCTTAGTGCCACGTATGCAATTTCTGTTAGAAATAACTGAGTAGAACTAACAAGTTATTTTTTAACTATTTATTGAATTCAATCGTAAAAAATTGAGGTCATGGAACTAAATTAGAAAATGAGTACAACAAACAAGACTGAATTTGTTATCCCATTAAATTACAAACAATAAAAGAAGATGAATTATATCAAAATTCAAGGGCAAAATGTAATTTCATTTAAGTTTTTTTTTTTTTTTTGAGAAAAAAAAAATTGAATTTTTATAAAATAATCACACAACTTCTACCAAGAAAGTGTTATTACTTTTAATTAACGAAACTATTTTTAATTGAAAATGATTTCTATTAAATATTTAATTAAAAAAACATTAATAAAAAATATTTTCAAATAGTATTTTATGCCATGTCATCTACACTGTCAGCCAGCTCGAACATCAACAGTGAAATTCACAAGCTCCTTAAATGTCAAAAAGAAAAAAAACACCAATTTTTTCACAAGTTGAAACCAAAGAGAGATTGTACTTTTTCCCTCGAGGAAATAGCAATAGAGATCACTGGAAGTTACCAATTGCATACCAGATCATAAACTCAGAAGACTCAATTCACATCTCAATCCCTGTCCAACGTAACACAGAATAGCAAACAGGGAGAGACCGCACAGAACTCAACAAAACAGTTTTACAAGTACTTTGCAACCACTAACAGAAACACAACCACGATTATTTCAGCAGTAAAACATGACACGTTTCACATTTTCCTTCAAGGCAGGTAAGGGTCGCACAGCAGCACTAGCTGCAGGCCCCCGTGTGCTCCTGGCACCTGCACCTCCACCCATGCCTCCACGTCCAGCAACAGGTCCACTTGTCATAGATCCACTGTCAGAGGTCTCTGGTTCCATATAGAAACGTGCCCGAAATGCCGCAAGATGAGCATAGTATGCTGGGGGTACTGCCAAATCATAACAAATGAAGTCAATTTACTTATTCATATTCCTGAATGGATAACGACGAACCAATGTAGAGAGAGAGAGAGACTAACCAATGGATACGGACCGTGTGCATCTTGCATATCTATAAACAAAATTTTAAACAAAAAGAATCAGTATCATGATTTTATAGATGCCAAAAATGAATGCAAATCAAGCCCCAAACAATAGAGCATATATAGGCAATTTAAACCAAAATGAAATACTATATTTCCCACCTAGGAATTGAAGGAATTAGGAAATCACATGGGACAAATTTGAAGTACATTCCATAATAGGATCAAAGTAACCAACTTACGTGTAGCAAAGATTGTTTGTAAGCGACTGTAATCCATCAGCAGTGAACTTGTTTTCATCCCATAATACATGGTAATGAGCTGGACGACTTGTACCCTGTGGTTATGTCCGTACAAAGTTAAAAAAGCACGTGTTCAACCAATAAAATAAAACTGAAATTTTTTTTTTGCATGGTACCTGAATTCCAGCATGGCTACACAGGTAGAAATCAAACTCCGTTGGATGGCAGATTTTAGAGTCCACAACAGTTCCTGTCACACAAGAAGAGTTTTGGAACCAAGCCATTTATAAAACTACCTAAAATATAACTCTCAAATTGAAACATCATATTAGATCCTTTACCAGGCAATATATTCCCGCTCTTGTCGACAGCATGCCGGTCATGATGATTGCTCGCAAATAACCTGGTGTGGTGGCGCTTCTGGACCACAACGAATGTCACAGGAGGCTGATAATTTGGTTCTAAAGAAGCGCATGCCTGAAATTAAGACAGGTAAAACAGATTACTCAACTGGAACATCATGTGCAGCATGCCTGTAAAATAACACAACATAATCAAGAGGGCTCACGAAATTCAACAAGATGAAAATCATACAGAAAGTAGTTATACCTTCCGGATTGCATCAAGTTCATACAACAAAACTTGATAGAATTGCCCTTCACTAACACCATCTCTGAAGATGCGCATGAATCATCAGAAATGACAAACAAGATTCTGAAATTGAAGTAACTGAAAATTGTTTAGTAAAACGAAGCAGTACCTGTAAAATATAATACGCTGTGGCTTCTGCCCAGTTGCTCTGCGGAAAGATATAAGGAGTTCCCTGTGTTATGGAGAAAGAGAGTTGATCAAACTACAAATTTTTATACACATACCATATTGTCAAAGGCATAAAGCGTATTAAGGCAAATTAGGCACAGGGGCCCTGGGTGAAAGAAGGCAAGCAAGCCTGAGATCGTGATTCATTACCTAAAATATGGATAACATATTTCTGGAATACTTTCAATTTCTAAATAATAATGATGGTATAAAAAGATTCACAAATTAACAACATGAATGCTAAGACAAAGGCAACCACTACAACTAGCTGCACATAAGTCATAAGCACGCTACTAAATCTAACATTGAACCAAAATAGCTTGGCAAAAGCCAAAGACACGCAATAACGAAAGCATAGCAACTCGAACCAAAGTTCAAAATAGTCAACAGTCACATATTGACACCACCTTCACACATTCCCTTAAAACTAGTCCCTTGTTCAAAAACAAATCAAACCTTTCCAAGGGAATTGCCCTGCCTCATATGACCTAGTGTTTGTCACTACAGAAGCAGTTGATTAGAACGGAAAATGGCAGTTTTAATTGCAATATTACATATATATGATGACATTCACCCCAAAGAAGTTGATCCTATGCAATTATTTGTAACATGGATGGTATCATTTAGTAATTACATATTGGGGTCAGTTACAAATTTACAATACACCCCTAAAGATCAGGCCTATTACACTAGTCTCGAATTTCTAATTTTATAGCTAATGCCCCATGTGTTCTAATTATTTTAACTACTCAGTACTTTCCCCTCCGTTATTTTTTACTTAGTCAACATGGTAAAAAAACATGAACTAAAAATGTTCAACAGTATCCCTAAACTTATTATCATCAAACTTGTCCAAAATTAAGTTTCCATTGAATTAGAGAAAATTTTTTATTTCTATTACAATTTAATCTTAGCACCTAACAAAAACAATATTGAACTAATATTTTTAATGGTTAAATTATTTTTTCTCAAGTCAAAAAAAATAGTAGCTAATTGTTATTTTTAAGCATCATTATTAATTTATGAAAACTACTAAAGTAAAATATAGCTGGTTATTATTTTTGTTGGAAATTGTTATTAAATTGTGTTAATAAAAATTTGCTCTAATTTTGATAAAAATTTAATTTTGGATGAGTTTGCTACTTGATAACAAGTTCAGGACCAAATTAAACTTTTTTTTTTATCAATTCAGTCCTTTGAATTTGTTGACTGACAGCAGGGAGGGGTAGTAGTTCAAATCATTAGAACACATGGGAAAGTAAATATAAAATTAAAAACATAAGGATGGTCCAGTGTAATAGGCCTAAATTGAGGGGGTGATAGTAATCAATGCTAAATATTAAAACTAAATTGCTAAGGCATATTCAAAGGCCAATGCTTCCTGTGCGGCTTTGGCACTGCCACAGGCATTGAGGGGACAGGTTTGAGTCCCCCCCTCATCCCCCTCCCCCAGATTTGCACTTGGACAAAAAAAATGCCATGACTAAAACCAACTAGTAAAAAGGAACACAAAAAAAAATAAGTAACAAAGACAGCCCTTTTTTGATGCCTGATGGCACATATTAGCCACCCCTTAAAGGTCAGTGCATAGGCAATATGCAGCACACCCTTAAAGATGGAGCCTGATTTGAGATCACAAAGGATCTTGAGCTCAAACATGAGAAAGCTTAGCCTAGTCAACCCTTTGACAACTATGACAGACACGGAGATATGGTCTTACTTGATCATGCCACCAGTAACTTTTCCCCTCACAGGATCTTGCCATTCTTTGAACAGATCTTGAATAAGCTCTTGCCGATGGGCCTGCGCACAAACCAAACCAGCATATTTTGTAACCTCTGGCCAATCCTGGGAAGCCACAACCTGCATTGAATCCCAAGGATCTTATGAAATTGTGAACTGGAAAACAGTCTAACCATGGTGAAGATGAGACACAAGACATTAAGAAGTTAATGTGAGGAAGAAGATTAAATAGCATACAGCTGCAATTGATGGGCTCGAGTCTTCCCCAGGATGAGGATGAGTGACATCAGCACCAAAAATAATAGTGGGCCGATCACTAACTAAAGGAATACGCCTTGATAATGCATCAACAAGCACAGTATTTCTTCCCCCAACCTTCACATTAATCTTTAATGCCACATTTGCTAAATACTGTTTGCTCATTCTGAATACGTGCTTTGTTAGACAGCATTGAGAAACAAGTCCAAGATCCGTCTCACAGATCCGCTTCAGATCACCTGGAGATCAAGTAAAGACATAGAATTCTGATTGACAGCAACACGTTGGGTTTTTAGAAAAATCATTGGATGAATAAAATGAAGAAAAATAAAAGGACAGTTATTTATTGAACCAAAGTTTCATACCATAAAGAGAGCCATTATTGTCAGGGAGAATTACAATAAGCAGGTCAAGATCCTTTTTCTGGGGCTGGAGTTTTGTCATGGCATCATGGTAACGAGTCTTCAATACCTTCTCTACCTGCTCTGGACGAGCACTGACTGGAGGAAGTACTGGTTCAGGATTAAATGCCTGCTAATAAACAGTCCAAAGCTTATACAGACAGTAAATAATATGCACAATATCAGAAACAGATGCCAACTGTAACAACACAGGTTCCATACCATCCCAGAAATGTAACACATTTGTGCAAGTTCATAGCAAAATCCACGGGCCACACTGTCTTGAACATTCCGAGAAAAATTTATGCAGATCCAATTGTTAACTGTTCCCCCATTAACCATTTTCTGCATCCAAATGACAAGAGTATTAGAATATAAAGAACTCTGAGCCCTGAGTTTCAAGAGAAAAAGGACTAGACAAATCCAGCCATACAGCCACATTTCTTAGCAATAAATACTTGTGCATTTCTGTCATATCTTAATATATCTTTATATCAAAAGGGCAGTCTCCCTCACCTCATTATTATATAGGATAAATCATACTTTCAGATCAGAATTTCTTTGTCCTTGCTTGTATCTGAGACATCTTTCCAGGGTTTCGTAATGGGAAAAAAGGGCAATCCGATATTAGGGCGGATTGGGGTGGCTAGAGGGGTTTGGTCAAAGAACGGGCCATGAAATGGCAGAATCAGCTGAACCGGCTGTTATTTTTCGATAGGAATGCATTGTATCGACAGTGTTCCAAACGGAAGAAAAGAAGAAGAAGAAGCTGCTGGATATGGTAGTTAGGTCCATCAAGTTTTTTGACGTAATCAAGCCCATATTTTTTTTAGTTTAATCAGGCCAATTATTGTAGATGCAATATATAAGTATTTATATATTTTTGAATCTTTAATTATCTTATAGTTTAGTTCTTAAAAAATTTACCTTATAGTATCTTTAATTTACACATTTTATTAAAGTGTTTACAATTGTAGTTATTTATTTGTACAATACATATTGTTATATTATTAAAATAAAAATAATGTTAATTTTATTTAATATTATTATAATTATGCAAAAATGTATTGTATAATGTATAAAAAATTGTTAGAAACATTTTTATTGTCTTTAAACTAATAAATTCATATTAGTGAAATTATATTATAATTTATTTATATTCTGCTATATCAATATTTTATTACATCAAATAACAGTTCTTATATTATTTTATTATTATTTTTATTTAAATTAATATTTTTAAGTGCAAATATAAATTTTTTAAAAGTTAATCTTCACTTATTATATTAGATATTGAAGTTTATTTTGCATTTTTTTATTAATATAGCTCGTTTTGCTGATTATTTTTTAAAATTCACGGTAACACTGAATTTTACAGTCCGATACCATTACACCATTACCGATACCGATACGGATCACAAAACCGTTATTTAAAACCCTGCATCTTTCAAAAAAAAAAAAAGGAATTGGTCTTCATTGCAGTCAATGTTGCTTATTACCTCAACTGGAATGGATGCAGTAGCAGCAAACAGGTCTGCTTTTTAGCATCTCATTAGTTGTCTTTCCCATCCAAAGTAGAAGGCTTCTACTTGGCATCCCAGCAGCCATTATGCACTAGGGACAAAATTATTCTTCTTCACAGGTGGTAATGCCAAAATTTACCTGTCCTATTTCCTTTTGTTCTCTACCTATCAGATCCAAATTCTTGCAGATCCCAACAACAGTCAACCAGTATGGTAAAATTCTTGCAAGCCCACTTAATACCCTAAATTGTTTTCTACCAATTAAAACCCTCAAAACATATTCTAAGTCTAACATATCGACATCCATTTTCCTTATTTATCATTATTTAGCTAACAACCTTCACATCAATTGCAATAGATGCACTCAGCCAACATCAAAACATTCAAAATTTGAATTTGAATTTCAAATTCCCACAAATATGGTATCTGTATCAGAGCACACATATGCAAGAAAATAAATGAAAAACAATAAACAAAAAAAATTAAAGAGAGCAAATACAAAAGCGATCACCTGTAAAATCGAAAACATTATGGCCATCATTACTGAATATTGTTTTCTCAATGTTTTATAGAAACTTTTTATTGTCAACAATGATAGAAAGACGAGACAGACAAACCACAAAGTGGAACCATAATCAGAAAATTGCCGCAAAATGATGACAGAACAAATATTGAAATATGGCCAATACTATAACTGGTGCAAAATGCAATTATTTTAAATTTTATAACAAGGAATACCTTATTCATCATGTTCCATTGTCCAACTTGTGGCAGGCAATCCTTCTCCCTACCAGTGTCATGATATTTTAGCTGCACCAACAGTAGGAAAAGAAAAGCCCAATACACATGAAGAACAAACAGTACATAAAATCTATTAACTTAAGAAGGTGATAAAGAGAGGACAGAGTAAAGGCAATTTACCCATGGGGGAGGCAAAATGCGAGCTTCAACTGAAGCAAGCTTCTCACTAATTTTAATTCCAAACTCCTTTGCATAAGGATCATTGTGGTACGCATTATGATGAACAGTCTACACCAGTAGGGTTAAGCATATTAGAAGTTCACAAGTATATTAAATGCATGCTTCCCAGGATAATCATTGATTCAAAACCAAAACCTGACTTAGGTCACACAGTAACCAAAAAACACACAGCTACGTAAATCCTAAATATAAAAAAGAAAAGGTTATAACTTATAAGAACCATATGAACTTAAACAATGAGAAGGAATAGTGACATTGCATTCCAAGTAAACAGATATAGACTTTCTAATAAAAACTCCAAATCTAGTTTCCATTTGGTATAGCCACAGAAGTTAGCTCAATTGTAACTAAATCACAGCTGAAAGAACAGAAAGAAAAATTACTGCTATTTTCTATTCAAACAATGATGCAGCAGACATAGCTACTGATTGTTAAAAGTATTTTCTAAAGTTCAATTGTAAAAACACATATATTCAGTCACTGAAACCTTCATACTGCATAAAAGCATCTCAAAAATTTAAGGCAAATGCAATAGCACTGACTAAATGAAACCTCTTAAGGCAATCTATTGCTGTCCCAAGGCAGGAAAAGAAACAAGATATAGTATTATCAAACCATAATGAGCTACATCCTTTTTGTCTAAAGAGATAGCTTATATAAGTTGGAACTCCTTCATAATAGAAGATAAGGGATGAAATATTAAAAAAAAGTGGGATGGAAACTTAAAAGATCCTACCTAGACGAATATCTGATTGACCATCAGCTAACAAAATCCAAGTATGTAACTAATAAATTCCAAAGGAAAAAACACTTGATGTCTCCTAAACTATGACGAGACAGTGAAGCACGGTGAAAATCACAACAAACACAAAGTTCATAAATGCCCCCACACCTGCATAATATCACGCTCCCTTTCTTGAGGACGCTGACAGGTCACCTTCAACAAGGCAGTGATCTGCCTCTCATTCAGTCTCTTGGAGTACCTCTGACCCTCAACAATCTTGCAAACCTGTTTTCAACAAATAACTTGGCTAGTAAAAAGACAACCAAAATAACAGTCAAAACAATAGGTACAAATATTACCTCCATAGGCAAATAATTTGGCCTCTGCTGATTCCCCACTTGTAGACAGGGCCATTGAGTATGTTGAATTACGAAACCATAGGTCTCATAAAAGTACTCCACAACAGATTTCATGGTTCCTCTTTCATCAACCGGGAAACTAATACAGAAGGATTTAATAGACAAGTCACATACCGCAGAGTAAGACCAAAAATATATATAAATAAAACAGTAGCATCATGTGATACTCACGTCAATTCCCGTGTTGCCTGTGATGTTAAACCAGATATGCGGTACTTTCTGCGCATATTTCCTCGATGTGTAACTTCAACCTTGACTCCTCTGAGAGCCTTTTTTATCTATTGAGACATTAGCAAAAGCAATCATCATCTGATAATCATATTAATCATTTAATGCAAACCTCATTAAGGAAAAATCAAAATAATATGTTGCCTAGGAAGTTGGTCAAACAACCAACAACTACACAAACTATCATCCAAATTGCACATCACGCTCAGAAAAAGGAAAGAAATAATCCAGCAGACAGAAATAGCATAAGCTGTAACAGAAGCCAAACCAAAAGTAGAAAAATAAGGCAAAATAACAATGAACATAGTCTGACCTTCACACGGTCAGCATCAGACAAAGGTCGAGAGGAAACATCCCGATTCAATAGTTGGGTTACAAAGTCAATGACTGGTAGTGGCTCAATGAAGGCAGTGGACGACATATCTGCAAACCAACAGACCATAAATAAAACATTAATATTAGCAGGATAATTTTAACGGGAAAAAAGATATCAAAGCATCATAAATATATGACAGCACTAGACACACAGTTAACTACTTGAAAAAATATATAAATCAATGATAACCAACAAATACTGATGTAAAAAATGCCAGAATCAAATACCAATATTCAGAGATAGTCCCATCTGTGTTGGGCGAATGCTCTGGTAGAAACCACGCCAACTCTCCAAACCTTCACCAAGGGGTTGCCTTCTTCCCAGATCAGGAGAATAAAATGATCGACCAACAGGGCAATACCTACAAGTTGATCAAATGTCAGTATATAGTCACAATTGAATTTATAATAAAATGCCAAAATGAAGAAACATGATTCACACCGTGTAGTAGGCAATTCACGCAAAACAATATCAAGAACTTGGAGGGCTTCTTGCGGTGCATCCGCTTGCCTACCCTGCAAAAAGAGCCCTAAGTGATGTAGGTCAGCACGAGCAGCTAATTTGATCACAACCCTAAATTCCCTCTCTCTCCTGCAGCAAGAAGAAAACACATTAATTAAACACAACAGGAAACAACATGAGAATACTAAATGAACATGCAGAATGCAAATAGAATGAAACCTTTGCCCGCCAGATCCATCATCTTCATCTATCAGAGTGATTTTAAATTCCTTAGACAAAAAAGGAAGTGGCCCAGCAGTGTATAGACTTTTCCGACCATCATAGGCAGGCAGGCGCTTTCCAAGATGAGACTCTCTGTACAATTTGACCAGTTGTTCCATTACAGCACGATTGACACCACGCGATGTGACTTCTGGTGTGATGGTAACCTATTCACATTAACAGTACCAAATAACTGCATGTAATAAATTCACACAAAATTCATCTGCAAGTAAAAGTTATGCGAGAACTCACGTCATACTGGTGCAAATCCTTGTCAGGTAATTCAGCAAAGAAGTGATTAGCCTTTACGATACATTTTGTTCCAGTGCTACCCTTTCCAGGCCTAAGGGGGAACCTCATTGATTTGCTTGAGGGTGGGGGTGCCTGAGTTGCTTGGGTTGACGAAACTTCTTGCTGGATAGACAGCTCCTGCATCTGCTGTGATACTCCTGATGGAGTTGGCTCTGGTGGCCGGGAAGAAGAGCTCGCCTCAGATAACATGATCTGAGGGGACACCCCAGCTTGATAAGGAGCCAGGGTTGCTTGGTGCAGCTCGGGAACTGGTGGTCTGGATGGACCACTAAAAGGTGGAACTCCACGGCCACTACTGGCACGACCACCACCATAGCCTCCTCGACCTCCTTGCTGTGGTGGACCTCCTCTTCCCCTGCCTTGAGATTCAGGGCCACCACCATGCTGTTGCTGTTGAGGCATCCCACCACCACCACGGCCACGACCACCACGACCTCCCTGCTGAGATTGGGGACCCCAACTCCTTCCACCTTGGTGTGCTCCCTGTTGTGGAGCAACATTTCTCTCAGGTGGGCGCTGAGATCCTCCACCATCACCTCCAACAGATTCCTGGGTCCCAGAGCTCTCAGCCCCACTTGCAGGAAGTTCAGTTCTCCTCTTCCTCACCATAATGACAGCTGTATACACAAAATTTACTACTTTTAGCACCCACCAAACAATAGCATGGTTCATCATTTTTCAAGGCCAATAAGATCAACAAAACAACAGACACATTCGACCAAAAAATAAAAATTAAAAATAAAAAGTAGACCCATGAATAGAAGCCATTTTACTATTAAAAAAATCATCAAACCATGCCCTGCAATCTTACAGCAAATACACAGAGAGAGAGCATGTTTTGCTTAGCAAAATTTGAAGTTTATTGAATCATCGGAACAAAGAAGCAAAATTAATTTAAAAAACAGAAACAAGCAATGTCATGTAGTAGACATCAGAAATGAATTTACCACAGTGACTAAGCTCTGCTTACGAGAAGTGAGTGATCTACGCTGAAGAGATCACAACACTCGCTATCAGAAGAGTAGAAAGTGATCTACACTTTACACAGATTTGATTTGTAACTCTAGAGATCGGGAGAACTAGGGTTTTTTTCTAGAAGCTTAAGGTGATGTTGACGATGTCGACAAATTTATAGTTGGAAAAATGCATCTTTATCTATTTGGATTTACATGGTTTCCACTTCACCAGAATTTTCCGTGTGTCCAAATGGTTTTCGGCGTTTTCATGTCATGTGATCTTAGGTTCGAACCAGACTGTGTCATTTTTTTGTTACATACAACTTTTTTTGTATAAATTTACTTTTTTAATATAATTTTTTTTATATTTTGGTTTAATATATTATTTTTTTTATTTTTATATGTTGAAAGTACATTTGTTATCTATTTATTTTTTTATTTCAGAGTAATTATATATATATGAAGGAATAATATAAAATAGAAATTGAATAAAAATAAAAGTTGGAAGCAAAAATATTAGATGACACACCAAAACCACCAAAAACCTCATTCTTTATTAAAAAATTAAAATAGTAAAGAAATTAAAATGATCAAATAATTAAAATTAAAAATTCCTAAACAAACATGACTTATATTTGTTTTTAAATTTTGCACCAAAAATTTCTGCTAGTCTACAAAAATGGAACTGAAACAAAACAGTAGTAGAATATTTGCAACAAAATAATTTTTTATTTCTAAAATACATATATAGTATTTAGAGACAGAATTTTCTATTTTAAATAAAAACATATCATTTGTTCATTTTAAATTGTTTTCTTTTTTTTTTTTTGTCATTTTTTGTGATATTGGTTTAGTAGTTCGTTTGTAAATATGAAAAATCATTTTTCGTTTCAGAATTTAAAACAGATACATATTCCGCTTGTAAACATGAAAACTTAGAAACGTTATTTTATTCTGCTTCTAAGTTTAAAAATAAAAGGTTTAATAGTTTCTAAATCTTTACCCTTTGTTTGGGAAGAAAATTAGGAAGGGAGAGAAGGTGAGGGGAGAGAAAGTGGGGGAGGAGATTTTTTGTTTTCTTTAGATTGTTTGGGAAGAATATCAGTATGTGAGAGAAAATATTTTCTCCCTTGTTTGGGATAGAATATTAATAAGGAATGAAAAGTGATAAAACTATTGAAATGACCATTTTATCCTTATTATTTGTATTATATATTTCTTTTTTGAATATGCAAAAAGAGAAGGGTAATTTTATGAACTCCAGTTTTCTCCAACTCTTTTCCTAGCTTTTCTCCTAAAATCAGGTGATTCAAGAATGTGGGCCCGGGAGAAATATTTTTCACTAAATTTCTCTTCTTCTCTCTTTCCCTCATTCATCTAAACAGGAAAAAATTACTTTTCACTACCTCATTTTCCTCCCCCACTTTCTCCCCCTACTAAATTTATTTCCTAAATAAAAGCGTTAATCTCTAATATTTAACCTCCTTTTTAGTTTCTCTCCCTCATATTCTCTTCTTTGTTTGCTTTTTGCTCATTTTCTACTCTTTTCTTCAACGACTTTTACTCTCTATTTCTAAGCTTAAATGATCTCTCTCTCTTTCCCTCTCATTACTTTCTTTATTTTGCTTTTTTTTATACTATGTTGTGATTTTCATTATTTTGTATCTCTTTTTAGTCTCTTCTCTTGTACGGAAACTAGGATATTATTTTTCCAAGTTTGTTTGCATTTAATTTTTTAGTTTTTTCTTTATTAGGATTTTTATTCTTCGAGTCATAAATCTAACTATGTTATTATGCATAGCTGATTATATGATTTTTTGGGATGATAATTATATCGTAACCTACTTTATATGGTTTCTAATATCTTTTTCTTACTGATGCAAGAAAACATAAAGCAGAAATATGGATATTATGATTCTAGCCATATCCATATATTTTTCTTATGTAAAATTATGGATATTATATTAGATAAGTAAAAATATTGTATTTAACCTTATGTTTTTAATTTTGACCATATCCAAATTTTCCTATGATCAGTGTTTTTATAGCAAAATATTTTTGGATTAGTCATTGGCCATATTTAACGTTAATTACATTCTTATATTTAAAGCTCTCAATCGACATTCTTATTAGTAGGCTACTTGCTCATGAGCTTACTTTGACCCAAAGAGAAGAAGGAAGAGAAAAAAAGAAAGAGAACAAAGAAAAGGATAGCTTTTAAGGCTCTAATAATAACAAAAGCTTTGAAAACTCAAGTGAAGAGGATGAAGAGCTTGCTATGCTCATTAGAGGATTCAAAAAAATCTTGATGAGGAAAAATATGGCTAAGCAAAAAAGAATAACAAGAAGAATAAAATAGGTAACTTGTTATAAATGCAAGAAATCAGGAGACATTAGAAGTGAAAGCCATTTAGGATGACTTATCCAAATCTAAAATAGAGGAGGAGCAACAAAAGGAGGCTAATATTTGCTTCATGACTCTAGAGGACAATAAAAAGGTACCCTATACTTTTAACTCTTCTTATAATGATTGTGATAATGATGAATTTGATGACGATAAGAGCTTTATTTTGAGTAAACTTGCTTTAAAATGTAAAAAATTACTTTCAAAGAAAAAGTTTTACAAAAAGCAAATTTTAAAACTAACTAAGAGTTTTAAAGATTTAAAAGAGGAATAGAATTAATGAAAAGCTCTCTATTAATTTGAAAGCCTCTCTCTCTTTGAAAGATGATTTTAATAAAGTTAAAAAGGATAATGATTTGCTTTCAAAAGAAATTTTAGGGTTAAAGAACTCCATCTCCAAGTTTCACAAAGAAAAAGAAAAACTTGATAGTCTTCTAGATTGTCAAAGGGATCCCAATTTGAAATTTGGATTTGGATACTCAAATGGGGCACTATCATTATCAAAATCCCCTAAATTTGTTAAGGCATATTTACCCTCATCTTTCATCCTTAATGAGATAAGTCTTAAGACTTAGGTCTTCAAGAAAAATTAAATAGCCAATTTAAAGCCTTTAAATGCTAATCCCTCTAAGGCTCAAGGTTTTAAGGTTAAGGCTAAGAAATCCTAATATAATTATGCATTCATATACAACAAGTTCTACTTCTGATATGCATGCATATCCTAAACCTTTCATACCTAGGAGAGCCACCAACTATTGTAGTTATACTAAAATTGTTAAAGTTGGTAGGCTAAATAGGTTTTGTTAAGGTTAGGTGCTTTTATTGTATGACCTTAAGACAGACCAGCAATGTTTGCAATTATAGGAAATTACATTTTAAACATGTTGCCCAATGATTACTTTGAGACTAACCAGCCTAAACCAACTAAAGTTTGGGTTCAAAAGAATGTTTAATTTCATGATGTGTAGGTTTACTTGAAGTCTATCAAATCCAAAAGCCAATATTACTTGGATAGTGGATGCTCAAGGCATATGATGGGTGACAAGAGCCATTTCACCTCCCTTAAAACTAAAAATGGAGGAAGTGTTACCTCTAGGGACAATTCTATATATAAGATAATGGGAATTGGTGACATTAGTAGCCCCAAAATTCTCTCTATGCATCATGTTCTTCTTGTTGATGGCAAAACAAACTTGCTTAGTATTAGCCAATTGTGTGGTATGAGAAACAAGGTCATCTTTTATCCTAAAAATTGCTTTGTTAGACAACTTAGTAATGAAAAAGTAATTATAGTAGAGAAAAGTTTAACATGTGCATGTCATTGATTTGAATGATGTATGTAATACAAAATTTAAATATTTAATGTCTATTTCCCATTACACATGACATTGGTATAAAAGATTTGGATATGCTAATTTTGCACTGATTGATAAGCTTTGTAAAGGGAAACTTTGTGGATGGATTATCCAAACTCAAGTTCACTAAAGACAAGATATGTGATGTGTGTCAAATGGAATAACATGCAAAGTCATCATTTAAGTTCAAAATAGAGTGTGCACTTCTAAATCACTAAAGTTAATTCATATAGACTTATTTTAAGCTATTTAAGTTATTAGGTTAAGTGGAATGCACTATACATATGTGTTAGTTGATAATTATTTTAAATTTAATTGGGTGTGTTTATTAGCTCATAAGAATGATGCTTTTAATGCATTTAAAAGTTTTGCAAAAAGAGTTTAAAAAGAAAAAGATTTTTGCATCACTAGTATTGACGTCAACGCGTTAACTTAGCACTAATTTATTTATCATATTTTTTCCTTATTACAGGAAAATAAAGGAATGGTGAGGGGAGTACTGGAGGTGCACCTAAGGATGGAAAACGAGAGCACTTATAACCTTAGAGCCTAACTAAGAGCATATGGAGTCACCACTCTATATCACTTAAGAAATTGTCTGGTTAGGGACTAAGCAAACTCGATCCCTCACTTGGAACTAAATTAGGCCATGGATAAAACATTAGGGGTTGGATATTGATGTCAGTAGGAGTAGACTCTTTCATTTGGAGGCATCTCTGCACTACTTGGATATTGAGTATTGTCGGCCTTACTATGTTTATACAGTGCTTTCAAGAAATATATACCGAGTTAAACTAACCATTACATGTAAATGCAATAATTTATATACACACAAGCACATAATAAGAGATTTATATAATATGAAAAAAAGTAAAGAATACATTATCACAAATTGATGGGGTGGCAGACCACCCAAATAAATGGCATGATAAGAATGCATGAACATGACATAATGCAATAAACACAATATACATAACACATATATCCCAATATACATAGCATAACATATCTTATGGCATAAATTAACAAAGAATATCACATACAACATGGTATAATAGCATAATATAATGTGTATATCATGGTAATGATATAACATGACATGGCAACATGGTAAACATATTTGATCATGGCATATATGCAATAAACATATCATGGCAAAAATATAAAGTATAGTAAATCATGGCATAAAGATAATTCTAAGCATGGTAGGTCATGTCATGAAGACTATACTAAACTATTAGTATATATGTGCCCTAGTACCATTCTTGTATGTTAACATTGTACTTTTATCCTGATTGGTAATAAAATAATATTCATTTAAATTAAGTGTTAGTTTATTTGAATGTTTACCCTTTAGTATTATGTTAAATGAGTTTATTATTAAGAGTTGATAATATGAGTGACAAACTCATTTGATATATTCACTATAAATGTTAATAATCGTTGGATTAATATAAGGGTACACTACAAGAAAAAAGCAAAATAGAAACGGCCAAATCTGTTTCTAATTCTGTAGCTATTCATAAATAGCGACGGAATAGAAATGAAAATTTTCTATTTCAAAAATACTCGTCGCTAACGTGTAACGACGGATTTTCTCATTCCGTTTCAAAAATTAGCGACGGACTCAACCCGTTTCTAAAATTTAGAAATGAAAATTCTGTTTCTAAACTTCTAATGAGCGCCACATCATCATAGAACTTTCCGTTTCAAATATGTCGCTAAATAGCGACGGACTAATTTAGAAATAAAATTTCCGTTTCTAATTCCACTTCTATATTAGAAATGGAATTTCTGTTTCTATTTACATAAAAATTGAAATAGAAATTTCGTTTCTAAACTTCAAATAGAAATCCTATTTGGTCATAAATGGAAATGGAATTTTCCGTTTCTAATTTTAGAAACGGAAATTCCGTTGCTATTTAGATAAATATTAAATATAAAAATTAATTAATTTATTCATTAGACAATGTATAAAATATTTTTATTTTGGTTTCAATTTAATTTGTAATTAATTTTTGAAACATAATTTTATATAAATAAGTATCATTAGTTTAATACATTTATTTGTATTATTTTTAAATTACATGTATAAGTTTTATTAGCATTCAACAACAATTAACACACTGGTTGTTGCTGCTTGAAAGATCCCATATAAACACACTGATCTTGAAAACTAGAGAATAGACAAAACTGAGCAAATTCCATATAATTAAAAGATCCCATACATAATTAATTGAACAATTAATACATAAATAATTTAACATATTTCTGGTTTGGGTTGAAACTATCTTTGACAGAGCTAATGGAAGAAGAAATGCAGGTATGAGCTAGCATTCTAGTTATTGAAGTTGTCCTGCAATATGCTAATACATCAAATTTTTATTTTCCAATATGCTGCAAGTATAACTAGTTAGTTGTCTTGTATGGGAACTAGTGATAGTTTGCCTCCATATACATCAGGGAGCTAGCTCTCATCAATGTCTGCGAGCAGTGTGGAAGTTAATTTTTTGTTCTCTACAAAAATTATCTGCAAAGTGCAAACATGCACAAATATGTATTAAGGTGAAAAAATAATAGTACTAGCTAAAACGTCAAAGATCTTGAAATTTATAGAATTTAAGGCTTAAGGTAGTGCTGCAACTTAAGATATTTTAATTCCCCCTAACTTTGATTTCTATATCATTCTTTATTAATATTTAGCAGTTGTCATCTGATACAATGAATTTATGGCTTGCATAAAAGATCTTAATAATATTATAGTTCAAAAACAACCATACTAATCTTGTTAGATTCAAGCCTTCCAAAAGTTTTATATAAAGGAATTTTAGTTCAAAAATAAGGAATTTTAATTGCACAATTAATCGAACATTATAGCTAGTTTAATTCGAACTTGCACAATTAATTACACAATTGATGATAGTAGGGGTACCTGGCTGTGAAGATCTACTGATGGTTGGCTACGAAGATCGGGGCCATAAGCTGCTGCTGGATGCGAAGACGATGATGGCTTCAGCAAAGCTTCCCCCAAATAAATCTTATGATGGCTTCCTGGTTGCAACAAAGAAGAAGAACATGCCTGCTTATAAAGAAGACGAAGTAGAGAAGATGATTGATGAAAAAGAAGCAAAGAAGGAGAGGAAGCAGCTGCATTTTTCTTGAGACAAAGAAAAAAAGCAGAGAAGATGATGATTAATGGCTGCATTTTTGTTGAGATTGCTAGTTAAGGTAGTTTGATCGAATATAGGAGAGGAGAAACAAAAATTAGTATTAGATTAGAAAGGAAAGAAAGAGATAAAAGAAAAGAAAAATTAGAGTTAGATTTGTGGGAGGGAAAGGTAAGGAGGGAAATAAAAATTTAATAAAAATAAGGAGGGAACAGTAAGGAGGGAAATAAAAATTTTATAATTTGTATAATATATATTATAAAAATAATATATTATTTAAAATATAAATTAATTACAATAAAAATTAAACTTATTAGAATTAAATAATTTGTTTTAAAAAATAATTTCATTATATTTAGAATAATTAATAATTCTTAGGTGTTATTTATAATATTTTAATATTTAACAATTAAAATATTTTTTCTATAATTCTTAGGTGTTAGAGTAATATTTATATGAAAAATAATTTAAAACGAAAATAATTTAAATATATATTTTATGGTATTAGAAATTAAAATCATAATTTTCTAATATACTAAAAAGAAATTTTATAATTTAATTATTTAACTTTCATTTTCAGGTCAATAACATTTTTACTTATAGTTCATGTTTTAACAATGAAAATAAATAATTAATATATGCCTTCTTACAAAATATTATAATAATTTCAATAATATTTTACCGGACAATTAATTAGAAGATGTAAAATTTAAATATACTTAGAAATTTATTATTGATATTTTTTAAAAATTTAGTAAAAATTGAAACGGAATAATAATCCAGCAATGGCACGGGAACTTTCAATCACTGAAAATCTATCAATATAATAAATTATTTAACTTATTTTTTAACAATGAAATTAAATAATTATAAGAAGAAGATTAAAAGATTTGTTAGTTTCGGTTACTCTTAGTTCTTAATGATCAGAAATAATATCGAGAGTTATGACTTTTACTGATCGAAAACAAGATTACTAAATTTTACTGATAAATAGATTATATGCATTGGTTCTTTAACAAAGTTTACTATGTAAACTAAAAAACTAATAAATTTTAAATAATTGAAGTATTATGATAAGTAAATTGAAGATTATTAGAAACGGAATCTGATTCCGTTGCTAATTTTAGAAATAGAACGTGATTTCTTCGCTAAAATATATATTTAAAAAAACCATTTTTAAAATTCATTTCCACCCTATTTTTATATTAAATATTATAACCATATTGAATTATTTAACTTATTTTTTAACAATAAAAATTAGTAATTATAAAAAAAATCAAAGTCATATTTTTATTATAGTTCAAATTTAAATTTTTAAAATATAATTTTAGTTCATTTTTACTAGTAAACTATATTCATTTAAATTTAGAATTACAAAATAAAAAAATTGAAAATAAAATAAAATAGTTAAATATATGCAATAACTTTTGTATCTAAGAATATATGCTCTCTTACAAAAGAATATAATAATTTTAATAATATTAATAATATTTTATTAGCTAATTAATTAGAAAATATAGTAATATAATTAGAAATTTATTATTGATATGTTTAAAAATTATAGCAAAAAATTGAAATAAAATAATAATCTACTTCTAAAATTAGAAACGGAATACGATTCCGCCGCTATTCTGCTTCTAAATTTAGAAACGGAATTCGATTCCGTCGCTAAATTTAGAAACGGAATAGCAACGGAATCGCGTTCCGTTTCTAATTTTAGAAGTAGATTATTATTCCATTTCAATTTTTTTCTATTTTTTTTAAATATCAATAATAAATTTCTAAAATTTAAATTTTTAAATTCATATTATAGTTCAAATTTAAATTTTTAAAATATAATTTTAGTTCATTTTTACTAGTAAAATATATTCATTTAAATTTAGAATTACAAAATAAAAAAAATTGAAAATAAAATAAAATAATTAAATAGATGCAATAACTTTTGTAACTAAGTATATATGCTCTCTTACCAAATATTATAATAATTATAATAATATTTTATTAGCTAATTTATTAGAAAATATAATAATATAATTAGATATTTATATTAGATATTTTTTTAAAAAAATCAGCTAAAATTAAAACGGAATTCGTTCCGTCGCTAAATTTAGCTACAGAACGCAATTTCGTCGCTAACTTTAGCTACGGAACGCGATTCCGTCTTTAGCTATGGAACGCGATTCCGTCTCTAGCTTCAGCTACGGATCGCGATTCTGTTGCTAACTTTAGCTACGGATTGCGATTCCATCGCTAAATTTATAAACGGAATCGCGTTTCGTTTCTAATTTTAGACACAAATTATTATTCCATTTCAAATTTTTTCTATTTTTTTAAAAAAATATCACTAATAAATTTCTAAAATTTAAATTCTTAAATTTATATTATAGTTCAAATTTAAATTTTTAGAATATAATTTTAGTTTATTGTTACTAGTAAAGTATATTCACTTAAATTTAGAATAAAAAAATAGTATATATTTCAATATAAGAAAAAAGATTGAAAGATTTGTTAATTTCAGTATCCCTTGCGTACTTTTTAATGATCAGAAATAGTATCAAGAGTAATAACTCCTTAATAAATTGTATGCATTGGTTCTTTAACAAATTTTACTGTGTAAATTAAAAAACTAATAAATTTTAAATAATTGAAGTATTATGATAATTTTATTTTTGTTAAGTTTAAAAAATACACATATGTTATATTCAACCATTATCAAACTATTATATATTTGAAAAACTATTTTTATTTAACTTGTTTAGAATATATTATAAAAATTACATTTTATTGATTTTTAAATTCATTTCCACCCTATTTTTATGTTAAATATTATACCCATATTAAATTATTTAACTTATTTTTTAACAATAAAACTTAATAATTGTAAAATAAATTCAAAGTCATACTTATATTATAGTTCATATTAAAATTTTAAAAATATAATTTTAATAATATTTTATTATCTAATTTATTAGAAAATATAATAATATAATTAGATATTTATATTAGATATTTTTTAAAAAATAGCTCAAATTGAAACGGAATTAGAAACGGAAAGTGATTCCATAGCTAAATTTAGCTACGGAATGCGATTCCTTCGCTAAATTTAGCTACGGAATGCGATTTTGTCGCTAAATTTAGCGACGAAATAGCTTTTCGTAGCTAAATTTAGCTACGGTACGTGATTCCGTCACTAATTTTAGCTTTGGAACGCGATTCCGTCGCTAACTTTAGCTACGAAACGCGATTCCATCGCTAAGTTTAGCTACGGAACGCGATTCCATCGCTAAGTTTAGGTACGAAACGCGATTCCGTCGCTAAGTTTAGGTACGGAACGCGATTCCGTCGCTAATTTTAGGTATGGAACGCGATTCCGTCGCTAATTTTAGCTACGGAACGCGATTCCGTCGCTAAATTTTTTTTTAAAAAAATTAATTTATATTAATAAATTCCATATCAATTTTGAAACGAAAAAATCCGTCGATAAAAGTTTAATTAGAAACGGCTTAAATTTTCATCGCTAAATGCTAGAATTAGAAACGAATTTCAATTCCGTTTCTATTTAGCTACGGAATTTTTCTGTCGCTGATTAGAAACGAAAAATTCCATCACTATTTCCCACTCTATATGTTGGCGCCAACGTTCCCGCAATAATTTAGCGACGGAATGTTTATCCGTTTCAATATCTGTCGCTAAATCCCTTTCTAATTCTGTCGCTAATTATCTGTGACCTACTCCACAAACATTTAGCAACCGATTTTGTTTCCATTTCTAAAATCTAGTAGAAATTTCACGATTCCGTTTCAAATCCATCGTAATTCTGTTTCTAATTTTCGTTTCTAAATCGTTATTTTCTTATAGTGATATAGGTTCATATAAAAGTGCAACAGATATTAAATATTTGCAAATGCATTGTTTATTCATGATACTGAATGGCATCCTTTTTTTTGTCAGTCACTTTATTATTAATAGGAAAATGACATGGTTTTTATATTTATTTTTTCTTTAGACAAAGACACTAAGACAAGATCCTCATCCATATGAGTTATTCTTGAAGACTCACACAAAAAAGGATACATCAGAACTGATAGATGATAAGTCAAAGCAAATTCATGTAAATGGACTTCTCTTTTACTCTTTTTAATTTTTTTAATTATATAACTGGTTTATTTTAAATGTGCTTGTTGGTCATTTGTTGTAAGGAAAGGTACTTAGCCCTCTAGTGAGCCTCGTGAAGTAGATGAGTCTAAAATATACTTGGAGGCTGTGGGGGGGTTGAAAAAGCAACGTGTATATAGGCTTGGCTCTGAGGCATCTACTTTATCCTTCCATTTCAGCTTTAGTTTAGCCTCTTCATCTCGAGCTCAATAAAAAGCTTTAGAGCAAGAGGTCCATCAATTACGAGAGACAGTTACTTCACAATAACTATTATTGCAACAACAACATATACAAATGAAACAACAAATGCAAGAGCAAATACGATTACTGCAAGAGGAGATGAGGAAGATGTGAGCAGAGTCCTCTTCCACTCAAGCTTAAGATTAGTCTTCCACTTCAAATGTTCATTTTGGATGCTAGCCTTAGTGTCTCTTTTATCCTATTTATGTGATGCACTTCATGTGTTTCTTTTGAATGCCAGACTTGGTTTTTTTAACCTATTTGTGTTATACTGCATGACTAGAATGGTACACTATTTAAATATTTAACTTTGTGTAAACTCCACTTTGTAGAATTATTGTACTTTATATACAATTTTAATTTTTATTAAAAATTTTGTGGTGGACTGTTAATATTATTGAATAATATTTTGCTTAAATTGATTGAGATAGTTTCTCTTTAAAAAAATTAAAAATATAAAAAAAAATTACTTTTTTTTATATTTATAATTTTTTAAAAGAGCTTTTTTTTAATTAGAAATGGATTAGAAATATATGTTTCTGAATTAGAAAGGGAAAACAAAATTCAGTTTCTATATTAGAAATGAAAAACTTGTTGTTACTATAATATCCATATCTAAGTTAGAAACCAACTGCAAAACCTGTTTCTAAATTATAAACGGATTAATTTTGTTGCTAAGATAGAAACGAAATCCATTTCTAAATGTGGTGATTTAGTCTCTTTAAATCTGTAACGGAACCTGCTATTCCGTTCCTAATTTATAAACGGAATCTATTTGTTACTAAATTAGAAACGAAATCTGTTTCTAATTATAAACGACTTATTTTTGTTTCTACTTTAGAAATGAATATGTTCTGTTACAGTTTTGTTTTTAATTAGAAATGAAAATTAAAAATGTGTTTCTAAACAGAACTGCAACGAGCAATATAACAACAACACATATCCGTTTCTAAATCCATTTAGAAACAAATTAGAAATGGATTTTTCCATTTCTAAACTACATATTTCTTATAGTATATATATATATATATATGTATGTATGTTAGTGATGTGCCCTAGGCCAATAGTATTATGGTCATATTGTGATTTTGTCTATTTTGCATCATTATAATAAGATGCATTTTATCATATTGACTCTGTTAAATTCCATGAATGTTTAATTCTGTCTGAGATCATCAAGTGTGTGACTTGATAGTAAAACTCTTAGATGAAAAATGAGTTATATTCTAAATCATCCCTAGTTGATCATTATTGTGGG